>PVKS010012328.1:0-19496 GCA_004027875.1 Aplodontia rufa
TACACTAGATACCCATTTAACACATGAGTTCTTATGGGGGAAACGGCAATAGATGAAACCCACAGTAGCTTATCTATGCGTTAGCATTACCCCTGGTTATCAAAGTATATACACATTGATTGCTACAGTTTTGACAATGTTTCCCCCTCATCTGTATCCTGTATCGCAATATACTTCTAATAAAGGTGGAAAAAAAAAATAAGAGCGGGAGGGAGAGAGAGAGAGAAAGAGAGAGAGGAGTGAGGATCAATTTCATTTAGTTTTTCATGTGGCTTTTGCTGCTCTGACACTTTTACATGGTGCTGTGGTTTTATTTCTTAAGCTTGAAGTGCCCTCTAAAGGAAGTTGGTACCAGCACCAGTATTATATAGCATTTACTCTAGGTTTTCATCTTATATTTGCATACTTCCTGCTCTAATTTCTAGGAATTTGATCCCCTTTTGTTGATGTTTGTGAAGTTGAGATGTAGGGATCTAGTTTCATTCCATTTCAAATTGATTTCCAGCTTTTCCAACATCATTTCTTAAAGAGGTTGTCTGTCAGCTGTAGACCACATATCTGTGGGGAAAGGAGGACACAGATGTAGAGAACTCTTTCAGAATGGAAGAGTCAATGGACCACACTGGAAGTGTGGCACTGAGACCTTTTCTCTACTTGCTTTTGTTGAGGGTGACAAATGGGAAAGTGACTGGCAGTAAAGGAGGACATTGTTTGACTTCAACACTAAGCTAGCTAATCTGAAGGGGATGTTTGTGAAGCAGGGTGTTCAGGATGCTATTTCCACCCAAGGTGAGAACATCTGACAGGACAGTACTAGCTGCTTTCAGTAAGTGAATTGTTCAGGGCATTCCCTGACCTTTAGACTTTGCCTAGACACATGCTAACCCACTGCTGGCATACAGGTCCTCTGCAACTATCTTTTTCTCCAACATATATTTTTGGCACCTTTTCTAAGTATTTGAGTATGCTTCTGTGCCTTCCATTCCATTGGTCTTCATGTGTGTTTTATGCTAGTATCATGCTGGTTTTGTTACTATAGCTCTATTTCATATTTTGAAATCAGGTATTATGATGCATTACTCTTGCATTCTCTTGCATTACTCTTCTTTTCCAGGACTGCTTTAGATGTTCTGGGTCTCTAATACTGCCAAAAGGATTATAGGAATGTGTTTTTCAAATTCTATGAAGATGTAATTGGTATTTTGGTGGAGATTGGATTGAATTTGTAAATTGCTTTTGATAATGAGGCCATTTTGACACTATGCATTCTGCCTATCCATGAAGAGGTTAGGTCTTCCCATAGGTTTTCAATTTCTTTGTTCTGTGTTCTACAGTTCTCATTGTAGAGATATTTCACTTCCTTGGTTAAATTAATTCCTAGTCATTTAGTTTGTTCTATCTGTGTTCAGCAGGAATATTGGTGTATAGTTTTCTTTCTTTTAAGGTGTCATTTGAATAACTTGAACAGTTATTCAAACCAAACTACTCTCACAGGAGTTACAGAGTTGAGGTGAGAAGCCACAGAGCTTGTTTTTAGTGTAGTACCAGGAAAAGACACATTGAAGTTGGAAGGAATGAAAGAGCTGCTCATGTCATACTCCAGCAAGCTTTAAGATGCAGCATGGAGAAATACACTTTGTACTTGGGGTACAGCAAGGGAATTAAGACTAGGCCTAAGACTTTTAGTCCCAAGCCAGACAAGGTTCAGCACTGCAATGGAAGAGCTCCACAATTCTGTTGTAGAGTAGGACTGAGACTGAGAATTTAGTCCTTGCTTAGTCAGGCAGCCAAGGAATTATCTTTATCATCCCTCTCCAAAACTCAGAGAGCAGAGAAAGAAGCAAGAGTTCACCTACTGAGGGGAGGGCATGAGCATCAGCACGGGATTGCTGATTTGGGGGTTTACTTTGGAGCTCAGTGTTCAACTCACAATGCAATATACAACTAGGAAGAGTACTAAGGCCCCTAGGCATAGTCAGTGGTTACAGACATTTCCTGTGGACCTTAACTGTCATGAAGTAGATCTGTGCTCCCCAGAGGCAAACTTGCAATTTGGTTACATCACCTCTAGCAATGGTGTGGGCCTCTGGTGCACCCTCAGATTCACAAATCCCTGTGGAACCCAGCTTAGTGTCAGACATTGTGAAAACGTGTAAGGTTAGGATTTGTGGTAAGAAGCCCAGAAGAATTAGTTAGTATCCGGTAACTACTTCTGGCTCACTTGTAAACGTGGCTCCTAGTTCCAAAGCATTAGATGTGTTTAGGTTAGAACATACGGTAAGAGTACCTTCTGGGTAAAAGGAAATACCAGGTGACTGAGGATGTCAGGAGTTCAACTGCCTCCTCCCTTCACCAGCCTCCTGTATTCTGACACCAAAGTCTTCATTCAAGAAATAAGAATGCTGTTTTCATAACACAGAAATTGACACTGATCTTTAAGATCGGAACTGATGCTAGCCTTTACTAAAAAATTATTAGTAAATGAGCTCCTGTTTGTAAATAAACATAATGAAGCATGTTTTCATTCTGTAACATTTCATTATGTTGCATTTTATGTAACCAGGGAAATGATTATTGAAAAGTTAAATTGTGCTCCCATAATTCACTACACAATATTTTTTAAAGCACATCCTTTATGTCATTCCTCCAAGAAGAACAAGGAGATGGGCCATGTCTTCCAGGAGCAAGAACAGGGAGGAAGTGGTCAGTGATGAGGTTTTGTGGGTGTTGAAAGAGAGCTGTTTATGAAGAACCATGGGTCCTATGAACAAGAAGATTCCTGGAGAGGTAGAGGCAAGGTAGAGCAGACATGGATTATTTTCATGTGGCTGAGTGAATGAATGAGATGTTTCAACCCAGAGAGACTGAGGAAGGAGAAGGGGAGTTCACAGCAGTCGAGGCCTCAAACAGAAAACTGTAGATTTCCTGCTTGAGGCCTCAGGGGTCCATCTGAGCCATGATGTGATATCCTTGAGGGTCAAGAGAAGACCATAAATAGAATCAAGAGCAGTCTCTGGAGCTAGAAGGCCAGGCTTCCTGTCTTGGTTGTGCTAATTACTAGTTGTGCCCTAAGAAAGTTTTACTAAATGCCTCTGCATCATACCCTGTAGCTGGAGAAAATGACATACCTACATCCTAAGTCAGGTGATTGCCAAGAGCCAGGCTCATCAACCACCTGATTTGGATTATTGCCAGTAACTATCCTTGATGGTGGCATGGCCCTGCCTGGAGACATTTTGAGCATGCCATAGAATGTCTAATCTTGCTCCTGAATTTTACTTAATTACAGCTGATGACTTGGACAAAAGTCCTTGACAGCCTTGAAGCAGTGGCTTGCTGAAGGGCAGGTTGTGTGTAAAGAGGGAAGAATACTTCTGTCCTTAATATGGGAAAACTCTGCTTGGGAAAATCCTTTGCAAAGAGCACAACATTTCTGGGCAAAGGTCTAAAAACGCAAAAACAGACTTTGACTTAGAGTCCAGTCACCAGTTGCTAGGTAATCAAAATTTAAACAATCTGCTTGCCTAAACATCCTTGGTGCTGTGAACTCAAGCTCCTTCTGCTTTTTAGAAATTTTCTCCTAGTTAACTTTCTCATGATAAATTTCTGTGAAATAAATGTGTTGTTCTAGCTCTGGTTCACTGTCTCCCCATCAAAGGACAGTGTCCTACTTGGTCCCAACATTTTCTTTCCATGTCTGTGTGTCTGTGTCTTATTTTCTTAGGCCCTCATTACACCTTGCTGGTACCCAAGTTTTGCCATGACTTTGATGGCACTATCCAGTTTACTCAGATTTATCTAGGCTTATATTTGGTCCTGGGATGCCATCCATTTATTGTCTCTGTTCACTGTTGAAATTCTAGATTTCCCAGATTGGAGAATAGTTCTTATGGTATGCTACATAGAGGGATGACATTGTAAAGATTATATATAAATATATGTAACTTGTCTCTCCCTCTCAAGTATTAATATATATGTGTATATATATATATTATGGATATATATTATAACTGGACAAATTTTCTCCCATTCTGTAAGCTTTCTCTTCTTCACACTCTTATTCATTCCCTTTGCTATGCAAAAATTTTTTAAAAATTTGATGACAGCCTGTATATTAATTCTTAGTATTATTTCTTGTGCTTTGGGGGTCTTGATAAGGAAGTTAGTGCCAGCACCTAAATGATGGAGTGCTGACCCTATGTTTTGTTGTAGCAGTTCTGAGTTTTTCTGTTCTAATTTCTAAGTTTTTGATCCATTTCAATTTGAATTTTATGCATGTTGTGAGAGAGGAGTCTAGTTTCATTTTTGTACATAAAGCTATCCCAGTATTCCCAGAACCAGTTGTTAAAAAGGCGATTTTTCTCTAAAATATATTTCTGTCACCACTGTCACATATCAGATGATTTTGGTGGTATGTAGATTTGTCTCACTGTCTTCTAATCTTTTTCATTGGTCTTCATGCCTATTTTGATGCCAACAATATGTTGTTTTTGTTTCTAAAGTTCTGTAGTATAATTTCAGATCAGGTGGACATGAGGTAACTGTATTTATGTGAGTTTTTCTCTGTGTCTTCTGTTCGATTCCATTGATCTTAATGTCTATTTTGGTACCAGTACCATACTGTTTCTGTTATTATAGCTCTGTAGTATAATTTGAAATCTGGTATTGTGATTCTTCTAGTTTCACTTTTCTCACTAAGGATTGCTTTGGCTATTCTAGTCTCTTATTTTTCCAATTGAATTTCATGACTGATTTTTCTAATTCCATGAAGAAGGACATTGGAATTTTACTGGGTTTTGCATTGAATCTGTATAGTGCTTTAGGGAATATGGCCATTTTAATTATATTAATTTTCCCTATCCAAGAACATGGGAGGTCTTTCCATCTTCTAAGGTCTTTTTCAATTTCTTTGTTTAGTCTTCAATAGTTTTCATTGTGGAAGTCCTTCACCTATTTTGTTGTTCTATTTTTTATCTTATCTTTAATTTCTAGTTTCATTCCATTATGATATGATAGGATGCAGTGTACTATCTCTATTGTATCTATTTTTTGTACTTGCTATCATTTACTTTATGCCCTAGGTTATAATATATTTTAGAGAATGTTCCATGTGCTGCTGAGAAGAAAGAATATTCAGATGTTGATGGATGAAATATTCTAAAGAGATATGTTAGGTCCAAACTATTAATTGTTTGGTTTAGTTCTATAGCATCTTTACTTAGTTTTTGTTTAGATGATCTATCTGGTGATGAAAGAGGTGTGTGAAAGTCCCCCAGAATAATTGTACTGTGGTCGATTTGGTTCTTGAATTTGAGAAGGGTTTGTTTTATGTATATTGATGCTCCATTGCTTGGGGCATATATATTTGTAATGGTTATATCCTGCTGCTGTATGGTTCCCTTGAGTAGTATGAAATGACCTTCTTTGTGTTTTCTGATTAATTTTGGTTTGAAGTCCATCTCATATGAGAATTGCAGTCCCAGCTTGACTGCCTGTGAGGTGTGTCTCTTGTCTCTTGCAAGCAGCATATTGTTGGGTCATGTTTTTTAATCAAATCTGCCAACCTGTCTTTTTTTTCTTTTAGAAAAAGAAAGAAAGAGAGATAGTGAGAAAGAGAACGAACCAGCAGAATCAATTTTTTTGAGAGAAGGACAGTTGAGAGAGAGAGAGAGAGAATCAATTTTTATTGAGTTTTTCACATGGCTTTCATTGCTCTGACACTTAGTTGTGTACTTGGTGCTGGGATTTTAACCCATGTACTTGCACATGCTGGGCAAGTGCCGTAACCACCAAGTCACTGCTCCAGCCCCCAACAGAATCAATTTTATTTAGTTTTTAATGTGGCTTTCATTGCTCCAACACTTCGTTGTGTATGTGGTGCTGGGGCTTGAACCCACGTCCTCATGCATGCCAGGCAAGTACCATAACCACTGAGCTACCACTCCAGCCCCCAATCTATGCCTTTTGATTGAAGAGTTTAGACTATTTACATTCAGAAATATTATTGAAAGATGATTTTATTGCCTGAAATTTTGGTTTATTTTGAATTGAGTTGATTCTCTTCGGAATGAATATTCTTCTAGTGTAGTGTCTCACTGTGTTGGTTTCCATTTTTGCATTTTGTTTCTTCTTTGTGATATATTTTGTAGTGCTAGCTTTCTAGTTATGAATTTTTTTAGCTTTTATTTATCATGGAAGATTTTTATTTCAGCTTCATATTTAAAGCTTAATTTTGCTGAATATACTATTCTTGCTTGACATCCCTTATCTTTCAGAGTTTGGTATACATTATTCCAAGCCCTTTCTGCCTTTAGGGTCTGGGTTGAGAAGTCAGTCATTATGTGAATTAGTTTCCTTCTAAATGTGATTTGTCTCTTTTCTCTTGCAGCTTTCAAGATTTTGTCTTTGTTCTGTATGTTAGGTATTTCATAATCATGTGCCATGGGGTAGGTCTGTTGTGGTTTTGTATTTTTGGAGTTCTATATGACTCCTGAATTTGATTTTTCATTTTTTTCTTAAGGTTTGCAAAGTTTTCTGAAATTATTTCATTGAAAAGATTGTGTAGACCATTAGTTTGTGCCTCCAAGTTTTCCTCCATCCCAGTGACTGTCAAATTTGGTCTCTTGATGTTATCCCAAATTCTTGAATATTCTGTTCATGATCTCATAACATCTTTATGTTATGGTCTACTTTATTTTTGAGATTATTTACTTTGTCTTTGGACTGGAAAATCTTTCTTCCAAATGGTTCAATCTATTGGTGATGGTTTCCACTGAAAATTTTTTTTCAAGAGAAGAGAGGGACAATGAGAGAGAATCAATTTTATTTAGTTTTTCATGTGGCTTTCATTCCTCCAACACTTCACTGTGTACGTGGTGCTGGGGCTTGAACCCACGTCCTCGTGCATGCCAGGCAAGTGCCATAACCACTGAGCTACTGCCCCAGCCTCCTCCACTGAATTTTTAATTTGGTTTACTGATTCCTCTATTTCAAGGATTTCCATTGACAACTTTGTTGAAGTGGTCTTTCACTTCTTGTATTTTCTCTGTTTTCTTTCATTACTTCATTTTATAGCTCATAGAATAGTTTAAGTATGAATTTTCTAAATTCTTTCTCTCACATTTCTTCCACTGTGCTGTCAGTGATATCTGTTGTTGAGGGACTACAGATAGTTTGGGCTGCTTGATTCCCTTGTTTCTTCATGTTTGCATGTCTACCCATCTTTCAGTATTAATAAATTTTCTTCTTTCAAGCTAGGGCTTACTTTGTGAGCTTCTTTTTCTTAGGGTCCCTGGGTTGGGTGGATTTTTGGATACTAATATTTTAAGTCAATGTGTGATCTCTGATGATCCCAATATCAGTCCTCTTTAAAAGAAACTATTGAGACCTATTTGCTATAGTCTCTTGTAAGCCAGATCTTGTTCTATTCAACTTATGAGAACAAAAGTTTATTATAATTTTTCTTTTTATTTCCTCAAATTTAGTGAAATAAATAATAAAAATTCTGGAACAGGTTAAATGCTTAGTTGATTGATTTGTAATCTTATTATTTCCTCAAGTAAGTACTATAAGGAGGATGGGAGTGATGCCAGTTTTGCAGATGTTGGATTTGTGCCCACTCAGAGTCAAAGAATGAAACTGAGGGACACTGAGGCAAGCATAGTAGACAAATTTTATTATAAGAAAATAATAGAAAGCAAGCCTAGGGAAAAGAGCAGATTTGCTCCAGAGTAGGAGAAAAGGACAGAGCCAAAAAGGCAGTTAGGTTTGCCCTTTTCATACAATTTTCTCCCTCCATTTGGTCATCCTCTCCCTTCCCCCAAACCTAGGACATGGGCATGGAAATTCAGGTTGGGTACAGTTGTTGATTTGAGCCCCAGTAGAAGCCTCAGGCATCAGTAGAAAGAATGTGGCAGCTTGCTTAGCAGAAGGGAGTGTCTGCATCTGAACCCACCTTGCTAGACCTTTCTTACTAGCTAGCATTTAGGGGATGTCAAATTGATCTTAAAAGAAAAAGAACCAGTTTCCCCTTAACTGATTTGATCATTCTAACTACTCTGATGGCCTAACTTTCCCCCTGACTCGGGAGGAACATTGTGTAAATGGGAGAGATAAAGTGAAGGGCAGGCAGAGAGAGGGGTTAATAAGAGAGCCTAAGATCAATTAATTTCCACCAAGATCTAAAGAAAAAGAGAGAGAGAGAGAGAGAGAATTGAATATGGTTGAATTTATACCAAGGTAAATGGAGGTAAAGAGGAGCATTAGGTGGGTGGGTTGCACCATTTAAGGCTGGTATCCTCTTCTTTCCTCTGGCAGGTTCTTCAGTTCTATATCTGCTTCTCTTTGATTTGGTCCTCTAATGCTTGTTGCAGTCACAGGTCTCTGGTGGTGATTTTCTCTGGTGCTAGAGGTTGATAATTGTAGGAGTCCTCTTCTGGCTGGAGGAATGTAGGCTTTTTCTCAGTCCTGTGGGTGCTCAGGGTTAGTAATGGAGAGCTTGTGAATTCATCAATCCCTAGTGGGTGTGAATTTGACCACTGTGTCCAATGGGTAAGTGGGGATTTGCACTGAAAAGGGATAGTCCAAGTGTCCGTTGAGTGTGCTTTTGTGTTCCTTGGCACTTTCGTGGGAACTGAATGCCCTCAGCTGACTGTCCCTTAATTTGCAGATCAGGGAGGGTCGGGGAGACCTGGCTTCAGCAATCTACTCTCTGAGTGTTCTCTGTAGAAATTCTCTCCAGCTGAATTCCCAGTAGGGTACTCTGCTCTGGGCACCTTGGCACTTTCCTTGGATCTAAGCACTGCACTGCAGCTAGCTAGCTCTGTCCTTATGTTTGTGAAGCAGATTGGGAAGTGTGGAAGGGGTTTCAACAATCCACTGGCTGATAGTGTTCTCTGTGGAAATTCTATCCAGCTCAGTTCCCAATGGGGGCTTTTGTTCTTAGTGTCTTGGGATTTTCCTGGGAACTGAATATCATGTGCTGCTGAGGTGAGTCCTGTGCTGCTGCGGCAGCCAGGCAGCTCTGTTCCTTTGTTTCCAGAGCAGGGTGTGTGTGTGTGTGTGTGGTGGCCTTTACCAATGCACTGCTGACATTGGTCACTGTAGAAATTCTCTCCAGCTCACTTCCCAAAAGGGGACTCTGCACGAGAATTTCCTGGACCACTCTGCTGGTATTGGGGTATGGGATTATTCTGACTGTAAATTCAATGAGGTGGCTGGAGGTGGTGTTGTAAAATGGCTGCAGGGCCAACCTAACCCTCACTTCAGGCCTTGGCTTCAATCTGGCCATGGTATTTCTCAAGTAAAAAAATTCCCCTTTTTACTGTTGCATTTTAAGTTTTGAGTGCCCCTTTTACCATTTCCTCGCCCGTGTGAGTTTAGGCAAGTGCTCTTGATCTGCCCAGCATTTCTTTCTGCAGTGCCTCTCTCCCTCACTTCCATTGTTCTGACTTTAGAGGTTAGGGCTCTTTCGGTTCTTTTTTGGAACTGAACCAGCTGTCCCACCTACAGTCTCTTCAGATCTCAGTCTAGGCAAGATAGAATGTTATGGTAACGTTTTTGTTTCTTACTTTTACAAGTTGTGCTGATATTCTGCTTGTTTTCAGAGTCCCATAGAGACCAGGAAATTGCTGCCTAGCTTGCCTCTGCTATCTTCAATTTGTTTAAAATTGATTCCAGTTATTAAAATTTTCTTTTTCCATAGCCCCACCTTTTTAATTTAAAGGTTAACCACAAAAAGAATTTGATATCTCATTTAGTTGGGCTTTCTGAAGCACTCTCTGATTAATCTTTACTCCCATAGTCTGGAAGGCTGGTTCACTTTTTAACACTTCATTTTCTGATAGAGCTCATAAGTCTGAGAATTGGCTTGGGTATCCCCTTGGAAGTAAGTACTGTGAAGCTGAACCCCCATCAGACCCAGAGGACATGATCCTATCACTAACCAGTAAGAGTCAATTGAGCTTTCTCAATTCCTTACCCCACTTTCCTCTTTTTCTAGTGCCTAACTCAATAAAACATCATCATCAATTAGCTAGGAGAATATAATAGAAAGAAAAGAAAAAATCATCCTGAATGTATGTAGTATTGATTAATGTACCATGTTGGATGTTGTAATTTCCGAATTTAGAAATTGAGCTTTATCTCCTGAAACTAAGACTGTCATTGCAAGTTTACATTTATGAAACTCATGACAGCACCAGGGCTTTGTTTCAGAATAATGTCCTCATTACAGGCTTTATGATGGATTGAACGGGGGAGGTATTTTGGAGAGGAGCCTATGCAGACATTGATGATGTTTGACAGGAGAAAGTTCTAAGCATCTACTGAGTACAGTGGTCATAGGAGAGCTATTCTTTATGATCCTTCATTTTAACTAATGTCCAAAGGAATGAGAAATATGCAAAGTAATGTATGATGATTCCAGGTCAAAAATCTTCTTTGGTGATGCCTGATGCACAGGCAGGCAGAGGTCACAGGGATTGCATCTCAAATGGATTATTACCAAAACAAAGAGGCAAATTCTCTATTAAAACGCAATCAAGGCAAGAACCATGACAATAGTACCATAAAAAGACAAGTGGAGTAGTGCAGGATTAGTGATTTATTAAAGCAAGACACTGAAACCTCTACATTTTGCAGCAATGATTAAGTATCCTTGAAAGACAGCAGAACCAGGAAGGAGTAAGTTTTACGACTCATTGAGCACACTTTACGAGAATTTCACTCTGAAATTGAACAAAAATAAGGAAAACGGAAAGGTGAGACAAATCTGTGCTACTTCTGGAGATGACATGTTAACACAACCAAAAGGAACATGGATGGAAATGTGCCAACAAAAGCACACTGTAAGTATACATAGCACCTACATTGAGAGTGTTTGGGAGAACTAGGGCCATAGGTGTGCTGAATTACAAGCACCTAGGCACAATAGACAATGACATTTCTAAAGCGGGGCAAACATGCTCTGGGGTGACCCAAGAGTATGGCTCAGGTCTCTATGGAAGAGGGTGGGGGAAGAGTGGGAAAGAGCTGCCCAGGAGTTATTTTCTCTGATGTCTCAGGACTATGTATTCCAATTCCCCCACCAATGTGGGCCCTGTGGCAGAGACCCAGGAAATGACTTGGTGGGGACTCAGGGCAGTAATGTTGTGAGATTGCAGCCTTGATGGTACAGCTGGCAAACCTAGCAGAGAAACTCACCTCACCACCTATGTGCTCTGACAGAGGTCACCTCCAGCTAACCTCCCTCCCATCTGCCTGCTGAGCACACCAGAAAACTGTACATGCATTCTATAGTGATGGTGACCCACTGGGTGATTGCACCTTACTTTTAGGAGAGTTCCCAGGCAAGGAGGCACTAAGGCTTACCCTTGAAACTTGCCTGTCTGGGAACCAGGTTGTCTTTCTTCTCTGGATGCCCCATGGAAGGTGGAACCTAGGAAGGCATCCTGAGGAGGGAACTGCCCAGGATGCTGGGTGTAGCTGAATTTAATTCAGCAGATGAGCTGCTAGCATCTTTCCTGTGGTCAAGGTCATTTTCCCAAAAGAAGACCAGTAAGGCAGATATAGACACCTGCACTACTGTATTTCCTAAACAGGAGTCTGTAGACCTCATTCCTGGATGTGTGCCTGATTAAAAGTCTCTGTGCATAAAAGAGTGACATTACCAGTACTTTTTCTATTCGTAGTCGGTCCAGAAAGGGAACCCTATCCGTGCATTCCTTCAGCTTCATCTTTGCTTCTACAGCTCCCGGAGGTGGATTGAATGGCTTAAGCGAGGCCTTGAACAACAGTGGTGGGAGATTTAAGAAGCCAAAAGATTCACCAAGAAGTGCTGGACATACTGCTCCATTGACTGGGGAATGAGAGGAAAGAAACAATTTATGTAAGCAGTCAGGATATTCGCATGACTGCCTGATGTTCAAAAGGACAGGATCCCTAAGGTTACAAATTTCCTTCCAATAAATATGCTAATGGCAATGATAGGTTATGATTTCCCATGAATATACAGCAAGAGTCTAGCTAGAAATGGAAACCCAGTTGCCTGTCCACTCATTCATCTTTATAGGTTTTTCTTAAAAGTACACTCACATTTCCTCTGCTTTGCTGAAATTCCCTTTTCTAGGTATGGAAGGATTAATTTTCACCTGCTGGACAAGTGGTGCATCATTACCATTGGATATTTCACAAAGTGAGCTTTAGGATCACCCAATATTGAATTGAATGGGGAGTCAGAATCTTATCAAAGATCAGAAAACTGAGTGTAAATCTGGAAAAGAGCAATAAATGGTTGAAATATGGAAAGGTGATATTTTAAAAATGAGTTGAATGACTCTAATTATTCTCTTGGGCATAGTAAATGTTAAAACTTAAATTATAAAAGTAATAATCCATTTTAATATAAAAAGCCAATATATTTACTTGTGATTGGGGCTTATTCTGCAGTGAGGTCCAGATCCTTAGACGGTGCCAAGACTGTTTCCTCACCCTATTAAAAACTGTTGGAAGACCTGGAGAAGCCAGTTTTTCTGTTCTGGATTTGAAATATCTGAAAGGTTTTTTCTACCACCTTGTACTCAGGGGGTGCCCTGCCAGGCTCCAGTGTGACCATCTATTACACACCACACTAATGGGAGTATTTGATGAGGGTAAGATCAGAGGCAACACACAGAAACAGAAGGAGGATCAGGAATTGAGAGGAAAGAGACAGACTGAGTGAGCCTGCCTCAGCAGTGGGTGAGTAAACCATTGTTGTTAGGATGGCTAGCGGTGATTCTACAACACAGGGCTCTTAGCCAGATGGTGGTAGCAATTCTTCTACACTTCGTGGTGGACTCCCAGAAAACTGGCAGTGCTCTTCATCACACTGGCTACTGCTTAATCTCAGAGCCCACTTTTAGGCTTTTAACTCAGAGGTTGAGAAAGCATTGGCTCTTTCTTTATGGACTTGGTGTCATCCACAATTCTATCTAGCAGGGACATTTCATGCATCTGCATAATGAGGTCAAGTTTAGGATCAATTGGCACCAAAAAGCCCCTGAAGACCATAGAACCAGGTAATTGCAGATGTGGATTCATATTCACAGCATTCATTGTCTCACTCTACCCTCACAGGTACGCATCTACGGTAAGGGTACACTTGGAGCAGATAAGCAGTTGACCCACTCTCAAAAGGCTGATAAGTGGCAGAACCCAGATTCACACTAAGTCATTTTATAATACCCACTGTCTTCACAGTGAAGATCTCAGGGAAAGAGTAAGTGTCTACCTCCAATTCCTAATATCAGTCTGTAACAATTTTCTCTAAATATTTCTAGGTGTTGAAATGTTGATATAATGAACTCTGATCTTTGTAGAGGGGTAAATTAAAAAACAAGAAAATCTGGGTTCATTGCTCTGCTTTAAATCCTATCATCACCCCACCCCAATATATTTTCCTGGTGTTCAGAGGTAGGTGAGTACCAGGAGCTGGTGCTAGTCAGATCACAAGTGATACTCACCTTCATAGCAGCAAAGAGCCAGAGTGATGAGTAGGACACACAGAGACAGTCTCATGGTGCTTTTTTTGCTTGGAGATTGGAGCTTTCTTTAGCCAAGGATGAAAGATTTGAAATATACCACAGGAGTCTGGTGAGCCCAGAACTATTTGTACCTAGTCAGCTTCACTGGTCCTACCCATATGAGCACGTGGCAGGTCACAAGGCCTGGCTTGCAGCCCTCCTTCCTGTTGCATGCTGATACTATCTAACAGTGTTAACCTTCAGTCCAAGTAGGACAGAGGCCAAGACAACAGCCCTTTGGGAACTCCACCATGGCTCTATATGGGCAATATGGTTTCTCTAGAAATGAATCCTGGGACCACTTTTTGCCCTTGTGTCCTTTACATTTTAATGTTTGTGCTTTTTCTTGGTTCAGAGATCCAGTGTTTTATGAAAACCTGGAATGCCAGATATTTGAGCTTTAATCAAAGAAGAGGTGCATAAGAAGATCCCACTTTGATCCTCTTTACATGCCTGAACATACCTTTTCTCATCCTCACTACTCAACAAGAACTTTACTCTCTTTCTCAGCCCCTTGCTTCCACACCTTCTTCCCTACATAGGGAATTTAATATAGTTTAATTCATCCCTCCTTGGGAGAATTTTCCTTGGAGAAACAACTACTCTACCATTCCTTTAACTGGAATATCTTTGAAGAGTTTTTCTTTTGGGATGCAAATTATCCAATTGAAAGTTTCTGAATTTCTGTGCTTTAACAGGAAGACTTCTGTGTCAATGGGAGCTTTATGATAGGATGATTAAAGGCACTAGCTCTTTTCTCCCAAACAGACTGGTGTGCAGAGAGGACACTCACTGCCTGCATGCTTCTTGGGCTTTTAAATCACCGTGCCTCAACCCAAGCTTTTCTGTCTGGAGCAATCAGTTCCAGTGGAAAGTGATGGCAACTTCCAGCCACAGCACTTCACTCCTCACCTGCTTTGCAGTATTGGTGCATCATTCTCCATGTGAATAAGAAGAATATTCTGCCATTGGTAATCAGGTAATTAAGTATGAGTGTATTAAACAGGAATCTCAGCCTTGGTTGATGTTTTGCATTCTTAGCTCTACCATCCAACTTCCCAAAATTTCTTCAGTGATTTACTGTGTGGGGACTGATGGCAGCATGGGTAGTGAGATTATACTTCTAGAGATTTGACTCAGAGTTTTCTCACTAAGTTTAATATCCCAAATCATATGGGCTTTTCATAACTCTAAGCTTGGCTACTACAAAAGATATAATTATGCATTTTGGCTATGCTATGGAGAAAGAAGAGATGTGTGTGTTTTCGGTGGGAATTTAAAGTGCAGTCACTGCCAAAGAAGAGTATGGACGTTCCTCAAAAACTACCTATGTCCCCCAGCTACCTATGTCCCACAATGAGGTTGGGGCCTGTTTGAATCCTGCTGGAAGGCACTCAGGACACCACTGGTAGGAACCCCATCCAGAGCAGCACTGCTAAGGACCAACCAGGGGAGGTTCCCCACTTGGAACAGCCTCACCTACTATACACCCTGCATTCCTGTTGGGGTCTGTTTGAGTCCTACCACAAGGCACTCAGGACACCACTGATAGGGCCCCCATCCAGAGCAGCCCTGCTCAGGACCAACCAGGGGAGGTTCCCCACCTGGGGCAGCCCTGCCTATCTATGCCCTATATTCCTGTTGGGGTCTGTTTGAGTCCCACCACAAGGCACTCAGGACAGCATCAGTAGGACCCCTGTCAGGAGCAGCCCTGCATATTTGACACCCCACATTCCAGTTGGGGCCTGTTTGAGTTCCACTGGAAGGTAGGTCTACATTTTGGCAGGTTCAAATTTGTAACCTTGTGCCTGGAACCAAAAAGTAGTGCAACACAAGGGTCAAGGCAGAAATAGCATCTGGAAGAAGGTGATCATCAAAGAGTTGGCTGTTTGACCTGAAAGGGAAAACCACATGCAGAACTACCTGCTTTCCTCTCAGGAAATTTCAATTAAGAGATCCACAAGAAGCTCTTCAAAATGAAGAATCAAACAAGGAGAGGTTCACCTCTATGCAAAACTCCCCAAAAAGGATGCCATGGATAGGGGTCGAGATGAAAATCTTGAAATTATTATCAATGATCTGATTACTGAAAGGAAAAGTGAACTCAAAGAAGATATAATGAAGGAACTAAGTGAGAAAACTCAAGAGATGAAAAACTCTATTATCAAAGAAATAGACATGCTCAAAAAGGAAGTAACAGAGCTAAAATCAGCAGTCAATGGCATGAGAGGAACTATGGATGAATTTAACAATAATCTAACTTCTATAGAAAACAGAACTTCAGTTCTTGAAGAAAGAACTTCTGTCAATGAGGACAGACTGAGCAAGCTAGAGTGCACAAATGAAAAAAACTTCACACAACACAAACAGAATTTTTAAAATGTCTGTAATGAAATGAGAAGAATCAATATAAAAGTATTTGGGATACAGGAAGAAATTGAGACACACAAATAATGGAATATGGAACAATCTCAAGGAAATTGCTAAAGAAAATTTTGCTCATATAAAAATTGAGTCAGATATGCTCATCCAGGAAGCTTACAGGACATTCAATAGGCCTAATCAAGTGAGAAGCTCACCAAGACGTATCATATTCAAAATGTACAACAGAGAAATCAAGGAAAGAATATTGAAAGCAGAAAGGGAGAAAGGCCAAATCACTTCAGAGGCAAACCAATCAGAATCACATCTGACTTTTCAGTTCAGATTCTGGAAGCAAGAAGATCATGCAAGCAGATCTTTCAATGCCTGAATGAACACAATATGCATCCAAGAAAACTCAGCATCCAGCAAAACTCAGCTTCAAATTTCAGGGGGAAATAAGAACTTTTCATGTTAAGAACAAACTTGCAGCATTTGTGAACAGAAAGCCAGCAGTACAAAGAATTCTGAAAGATAAACTCCAGATAGAAGCATAAGCTAATATTCCTCAAAACCCACAAATCTGTTCATCAACAGATGAATGGATAAATAAAATGTGGTATATATACACACAATTGTCTTTCTTTCAGTCATAGAGAAGGATGACATTGTGTCGTTTACAGGAAAAGAGATGGACCTGGAGACCATTTTGTTACATAAAGTAAGAAATTTGAGAAATGCAAGAGTTATTTATTTCCTCTCATGTGTGGAAACTAGAAATGAAAAGGAAGAAAGACTTGTGGGATCTCATGAAAACAGAAAGGGGTGAGGGTTGGACTAAGAGGATGAGGGGGAGAGAAAAGTGGGAGGTAAAAGGGAAGAGATAGACAAAATCATATTGTCATATTATCTGATGCACAAATATGAAGCCATGAAGCTCACCAGTTATTATAACTATAAGGCACCAATAAAAAAAATCAGGAGAAGAAAAGAGAGACTAAATTAAACCTAACACCCTATATTTATAAGCAATGTGGTAAATGCTTCCATAATCTCAAGTCTTTTCATATGAAGAAATTCACATTGGAAAGTTACCACAAATGTAGAATGAAGGAATTTCACTATGACACAACCTTTCTAGCACTCATGAGAATACATAGAAAACACCTCTGTTCATCTCACTTCAAAAGGAGGGGAAAATTAGAACAAGTTCTGCTCCCTACTTTTATAATTATATCAGTGTGTATTATATTTTCATGTACATCTAAAAAGGATCAATACAAAGAGTAACAATAGGTTCTATACTTATAAGAGCCAAACATCATAAAGGCCAAATCTTTTTACAGCTGACCCTGGTATCAAATATAAACTATCAGCTACCATATTTCTCACTTTAAAGATGGTGCAAATTATTCACTGAAATTAATAATACCCTGAAGTACACAGTGTGGAAACCAGAAGGCTTAGTTTAGGCTCTGATGACATATGAATTGTCAAAGCACTGACACATTGAGTCAGTACTTCTAGTAATGGTGACTGGTGAGATGGGCAATAGGTGGAGGCAAGTAGGGATCTATCTAAGCTACTCCAGAGATTTCAGTTTCTGACTCAAATGAAACCATCTAGTCAATGCCTTGCCACCGTTTTTCTTTGTTTGACTGCCTTCATTTTTCTCCTCCTTTCCTCTCATAAAAGAGATCATGTACTTAATGTACCAGATGCTGGTGAGGATACAGAGTGAAAGGAATGCTCATTCATGACTTGAAATGGCATAGCCACTTTGGAAGACAGTTTGGCAGTTCCTTACAAAAGTTCATATACTCTCACCATACAATGCGTAAATCACACTTGTTGGTATTTACTCAAATGATTTGAACACAGATGTCCACACACAACCTGCACAAGGATATTTACAGAAACTTTGCTCATAAATTAATTTCCAAATGTGGAAGCATCCAAGATGTCATTCAGTAGGTGAGTGGATAAATAAGCTGAATACTTAAATGATGAAATTGTATCCACTGGTAAAAAGAAATGAGCTACTGAGTTATGAAAAAACATAGAGTAACCTTAAGTGAAAATTATGAAGGGGAAGATGCCAACATGAAATTGCTACCCTATCTATAATACCAACACTGTAACACTCTGGAAAAAAACAGAGATATAGGTAGGACAAAAAGAAGAGTTCTTGTCAGGTTACAAGTGAAGGAGGTATGAATATGCAGAGTGCAGGGTACACTTGGAGTAGTGAAATTATTCTCTAATATACTAGAATTGGTGGATACCTGTCTTAAAGATTGGTCAAATGCCACAGAATCTGTGGTGCAAGGAGTGAGCTCTAATGTAAACTATGGATGTTGGGTGATAATGATGTTTCATCACAAGCTCATCATTGTGATGAATGTGCCCTTCTGACATGGCATGTTGATAGTGGAGGAGGCTGTGGGCATGTGCAGTAGGGTAATATAGAAACACTTTGATTTCTTGCTAAATGTTTGTGAACCTATAACTCCTCTAAAAATAATCTATTTAAAATAATTCAAGGAAGTGAGATGACCAGAGGGAAAATTATTCAGTTAGGAAAATCATCTTTAGAGGTCCATGGCACACAGTATTGATTAAAATATATAAAATCAGTTCATATATTAAAATATCTGAAAAAATATTTTTTAAATCACAACATAATGATCAATCTGCAAGATGGTGGACTTCTTAATTAGCCTTATTAAATCTTCCACTTTGTAAACATATATCAAAACATCACATAAATATTTATGCCCTCGATCTAACAAAGCATATAAAGAACCTCTACAATATCAATCATTAAAAAAAAAGAAATTGCAGAAGACCTGAGTAGATGGAAAAAGGTTCCATAATCTTGGTAAGGCAGAATCAATATAAACAAAATGGCCATTCTACTGAAAGCCTTGTATAAATTCAATGTGATCCCCATCAAGATACCAATGACATTCTTCACAGATATAGAAAAAGCAATTCTCAAATTCATTTGGAATAACAGAAGGCCCAGAAGACCCAAAACATTACTAAACAAGAAAGAAGAAGCACTGACCAGAGTCCTTAGGCTGCAGTATCATTATTTCTAATTGCTGTGTAAAATTCCATGGTAGAAATGTACCACAGTTTTTGGATCCATTCTTCCAGTGAGGGACATCTGGGTTGTTTCCATAGTCTAGCAATAGTAAATTGAGCTGCTATGAACATAGCTATTGCTGTGTCACTATAATGTGCTGATTCTAAATCCTCTAGAAAGATACCCAGGAGTGGAATAGCAGGGTTGAAAGGTGGGCTCATCCCTAGTTTTTTGAGGATTCTCCACACTGTTTTCCAGAGGGGCTGTACCAGTCTGCAGCTCCACCAACAGTGTGTTAGTGTGCCTATCTCTCCACAGCCCCTCTAGCATCTGTTATTGTTTATTTTCTTCATTTTTGCCATTCTAACTTGAAGGTAAATGGATGGCTACGGAAGAAATTATGCTTAGTAAAATCAGCTTAACCCAGAGAACTAAGGGTTTATTGTCTCCACTCATCTGTGGAGGTTGGGACTAGACCCTGG
>PVKS010012328.1:19596-54149 GCA_004027875.1 Aplodontia rufa
TCAAAACAGACAAGAAGACCAATGGAACAGACTAGAAGATACCAAGGAAAACCCACAAATCTTTAACCATCTGATATTTGATAAAGGGGGCAAAAACATAGTATGGAAGAAGGACAACCTGTTCAACAAATGGTGCTGGATGAACTGGATAGCTATATTCAGACAACTGAAATTAGAACCTTATCTGTTACCCTGCACAAGAATCAAATCAAAATGGAGCACAGAATTAGAAATTAAACCAGGAACTATAAATTGCTAGAAGAAAAAATAGGATCAACACTCCACAACATTGGTATTGGCACTGCTTTCCTTAACAAGACTCCTATGGTGCAAGAATTAAAGTCAAGAATAAATGAGTGGGATGCCATTAAGCTGAAAAGCCTCTGCACAGCTAAAGAATTAATCAAGAGTGTCAATATATACCATGGAATTTTACACAGCAATTAGAAACAATGATATTGCTGCCTTTGAAGATAAATGGATGGCTATGGATGAAATTATGCTGAGTGAAATCAGCATAACCCAGAGAACCAGAGGTCAAATGTCTTCACTCATCTGTGGAGGCTGGAACTAGATTCTGGCCATTGAGAAAGGAGGTCAATTATCACGTGTTAAATCCGGATAAGTTGTAATGTTATACAATCTAAAACATTTTAAGAAATGTTTTGGGAAGGGGAGGGGAGGGATAAGGGTGGGTAATTGGGGGACACTCTTGAGGGTAAATCTAATCTTCAGAATCTATATTCATATGATGTTATTTTGTTAAAAACATATGATTGTTCAACAAATAAATTTCTCAATTAAAAAAAAAGAGTGTCAAGAGAGATCCTACAGAATGGGAGAAAATCTTTGCCTGTTACACCCTGGACAGAGGGCTAAAATCTATAATATACAAAGAACTAAAAAAAAATGAGCACCAAAACCACAAATAATCCAATCAATAAATGGATTAGGGGACTAAATAGAACCTTCTCAATGGAGGAAGTCGAAAAAGCCCATAAATATATGAGAAAATGCTCTACATCACTCGGAATCAGAGAAATGCAAATCAAAACTTCACTGAGATTCCACCTCACACCTGTGAGAATGGCAAAAATGAAGAATATGAACAATAACAGAAGCTGGAGGGGTTGTGGGAAGAAAGGAACACTATCACACTGTTGGTGGGACTGCAAGCTCATATAGCCACTCTGGAAAACAGTGTGAAGACTCCTCAAAAAACTAGGGCTGGAACCACCTTATGACCCAGCTATCCCTCTCCTGGGTATTTTCCCAAAGGAGCTATAATTGGCATACTACAGAGACACAGTTACAGCAATGTTTATAGTAGCTCAATTTGCTATAGCTAAACTATGGAACCAACCCAGATGCCACTCACTCAACGAGTGGATTCAAAACCTGTGGTATATATATATACAATAGAATTCTATTCTGCTATTAGAAAGAACAGTATCATGGCATTTGCAGCCATATGGATGGAGATGGAAAAAATTATGCTGAGTGAACTATCCCAAACTCAGAGTCTCAAGGGCTGAATGCTTTCTCTCATATGTGGAATCTAGAACACAAGCTGATTCAGATTGAAAGTTGTCTAAGTTAAATGATAACCCCAACATGGGTGAATTTTTACATTAGCAGGGGGAACCATGGCTATGTAGCTGGGGGTTGAAGTGAAGGGGCAGGGAAGTGAGGGAGGAGTTAGGGAGGATATCAGTGCAGCTGGAGGGAGGGAGTAGGGAGGTTATTAATGCAGTTGGAAACCCTCAATGTCCACACAAAGCCCAACCAACATGGGGGTAAAGTAGGGGAAACATGGGAATGGGAGAAGTCAGAGGGGGAATAGCATGAACTGGCATCATCCTTGACTTTGCTTTGTCAATATCCATGTGTTCATGTATGTGTAACAATGATTCCTTCCAATATGTAACACTATGTAGAATGAATAAATAAAAAATATTCATGCCTAAGACATGAGAACAAATAATTACATAACAAAAATACCTCTCAAATTAAAATTCCAGATAGACTCCAGTACAATAATATTGAGTGATTTGATTTCAACACATTTTAACTCAGAATTAGATAGGTATTCCAGTAATGACTCTTTGGATGTGAAAAATATTATAAATCAAATGGATTTAACAGACATCTATAGAATATTTATTCCAACAGTGGCTTAATTCATTTTATTCTCAGCAGGTCTTAGAACATTCTATGAAATTGGTCCCATTTAGATCACAAAGCAACTCTTAGAAAATACAAGAAATTGATATATTTTCTTGCATCTTATCTGTTCATAATGGAATGAAATTAAAATTCAATACACACACATACACAGACAAATAGGCATGCAAACAAATGATAAGAACTATAGAAATATGTGGTGGTAGAACAATGCTTTTTTGATTGATGAATGAGTCATACCAAAAATCTATGAAATTCTTAGACTGAGAACAGTGATACAACATATCAGAACCTCTGGGACACTATGAAGATAGATAAGAAAAGGAGAAAGATCCAAAATAAACAACCTAATGATGTATCTGAAGGTCCTAGCAAAGGAAGAATAAATTAATTCCAAAACCAGTAGAGGGAAGAAAATATTTAAGAACAGAGGTGAAATCAATGAACTTGGGAATAAAAATAAAATAAAAAGGACTGATGAAAGAATGAGCTGTTTCATTGAATATTTAAAAAGATTAATAATCCTTAGCCAAACTCTCCAAAATAAAAGAGAAAAACTAAATTAATAAAATTAGAAATGAAAAGGAGAAGTCACTACAGACCTCACAGAAATCCAGCAGATTATTAGGGATCATTTTGAAAGCTTATACTACAATTAATTGGAAAATATAGAAGAAATAGATATATTTATAGACAAATATGATCTGCCAAAACTGAATCAAAAGGACATAGAAAATCAAAGCAGACCAATAATTTGTAATAAGATATAAGAAAGAAAAGCCCAGGACCAAATGGATTCTTGAACAAATTTTATGAAACCTTGAAAGAAGAACTTTTGCAATATTCCTCAAATTATTTCATGAAATAGAAAGAGATGGATCACATCCAAATTCCTGCTGTGAAGCCAGGATCACACTCATACTAAAACCAGATAAGGACCTACAAAGGAAAGACTACTACTGACAAATATCCCTGATGAACTTATGCAAAAATACCTAATAAAATACTAGCAAATCCTGTTCAACAGCATATTAAGAAGATTGTACACCATGGCCACCAAATTGTTTTTATTCTAGAGATGTAAGGATGGTTAAATAGACATAAATCAATAAGTGTAATCATCATATTAGCATAATTAAGGACAAACATGACTAGCAATCTCAATAGATACAGAGACAGTCTTCAGTAATTTCAGAACCCATTCATGGTAAAAACACTGAAAAATAAGGATAGAAGGGACTTACCTCAACATCATAGAGATTATATATGAAAACCCCAGTCCAACTTCACAGTAACTGGGAGAAAATTGAAAGCATTTCCTTTAAAATCTGGGACAAGACAAGGATGTCCAGTCATCACCTACCCTCTATTATTATAGTGCTAGAAATTTTAATCAGAGCTATTATGCAAGAGAAGGAAGCAAAAAGGATAAGAAAAGGAAGGGAAGAAGTCAAATTATCACTGCAGGTGATATGATTCATTACTTATAAGGTCCAAAAACAAAACAAGCGAACAAACACAAACCTGCACCAAAACACTGGTAGAAGTAACAAACAAAAGTGGCATAGAAGCAGATCACAAAATCAACATAAAAAATCAACAGCTTTCCTATGTACCAACAGTGCATCTGTTGAAAAAGAAATCAGAAAACAATTCCATTCACAATAGCCTAAAAAAATAATAAAATACCCAGAAATAGATCTAAAGAAAGAAATGAAAGAACTCTAAAACAACAACTGTAGAACACTGAAGAATGAAATTCAAGAAGCTTCAGTTGATGGAAAGATGTCTCATGTTCATGGATAGGCAGAATATATTTTCTTACAATGGATGTATTAGGTCTGTGGGAAATGGGGACAGAGATGTAGTTTTTACCTCAGGCTCCTGAACACTGATCTCATGAATAACATGGTACCCACAGGTCCATGAGTTGTGTGAGGCCCCTACCTGCCTTGGGACCCAATCCTGTTTATGATTGGAAATGTGGTAATTTAGGAATATTTCCAGATCAGGAGGCCGTCATCATGAGCTTAGTTGGTCCTGGTGGGTCTTGATGGAAGCCACCATTACAGGGGCTTTTTAGGCAAGGAGCTGGGGTGGAACCCTAAGAAACCATGGACAAAGGGAGACAAAATATTACACGGAGGAGAGACAGCCTTTTCAACAAATGGTGCTAGACAAATTGGAAAGCCACTTGCAGAAAGTTGAAATTAGACTCATATCTTTCTCCTTGCATGAAAATCAAATCAAAATGGATCAAGGAGCTAGGAATTAAACCAGCTACCTTGTGAATGATGGAAGACAAATTAGGTCCACCACTTCAGCATTTGGGAGTAGGCAAAGACTTTCTCAACATGTCTCCTAAAGTGAAGGAAATAAAGTAAAAAATCAGTGAGTGGGATACCTTAAAGCTAAAAATCTTTTGCACTGCCAAGGAAATAATCATCAGAGTCAAGAGGTTTCCTGCAGAAATGGAGAGAACCATGGGCTGTGATTCCTCTGACAGGGGCCTCATATCCAGAATCTACAAAATCCTCAAAAATCTCAACTACAAAAACACTAACAACCCAATCAACAAAATGGCCAAAGAGCTAAATAGAAACTTCTCAATAGAGGATATTGATCAAACCAATGAATACATGAGAAAGTGCTCTAAATCACTAGTAATCAGAGAAATGCAAATGAAAACTACATTATCACCTCACTCCAGTCAGATTAGAAAAAAAGAAGAAAATAAACAATAATAGATTCTGGAGGGGTTGTGGAGAGATAAGTACACTAGCACACTGTTGGTGGGACTGCAGACTGGTACAGCCCCTCTGGAAAGCAGTGTGGAGAATACTCAAAAAACTAGTGATGGTTGAGAGAGGTGGTCTATTTTCAGGTGTTAAATCCAGATATTGTGTAATGTTTTTTGTTTTTTTTTTCCTTTTTTTTAAATTTATTTTTGAGCAAGCTTACAAGATTTTAACAAAACAATATAAAATGTGTATAAGATGTGTATATATTCTGGACATTGCAACTGTCCCCAGGAGTGCCCCCCCCCAATTACCCTCCCTTATCCCTCCCTTCCCCTTCCTGTTATAACTCTAAAAATAGTATTAGATTGTAAAGCATTACATCTTATCTGAATTTAACTCATGGTACTAGACCAACTTTCTCATTGTCCAGGGTCTAGTCCCCACCTCCACAGATGAGTGGAGACAATTGACCCTTAGATCTCTGGGTTAAGCTGATTTTACTCATCATGATCTCTTCCATAACCATCCATTTACCCTCGAAGGCTGCAATATCATTGTTTCTAATTGCTGTGTAATATTCCATGGTATAAATGTACCACAAAAAGTATTATGTTGTGTAACATTACACAATATCTTATACTTAATAGATAAGATATTGTGTAATGTTACACAACCTAATACTTTTTTTTTTTAGATGTTGTGGGAAGGGGAAGGGAGGGATAAGGATGGGTAACTGGGGTGGGGCACTCTTGGGGGTAAATCTAATTTTCAGAATCTATATATATTATATATTATTTTCTTAAAATTTGTATGATTGTTCAACAAATAAATTTCTCAATTAAAAAAAAAATTAGAGATGAACCCACCATATGATCCTGCTATTCCTCTCCTGGGTATTTTTCCAGGGGATTTAGAATCAGCACACTACAGTGACACAGTGAAATCAATATTCATAGCAGCTCAATTTACAATAGCTAAATTATGGAAACAACCAAGATAAGATGTCCCTTGAGGATGAATGGATCAAAAAACTGTGGTACATATATACCATGGAGTTTTACTCAGCAATTAGAAACAATGATATTGCAGCCTTTGAAGGTAAATGGATGGCTATGGAAGAAATTACGCTGAGTGAAATCAGCATAACCCCAAGAACCAAGGATTGAATGACTTCACTCATCTGTGGAGGCTAGAGCTAGACCCTGGTCATTGAGAAAGGAGGGCTATTATTCTTTTTTTTTTTGAGCAAAATGCTGTCTGTTCTTTATTGTTGAACACTTTTGTACAGGTGCACAAACAAGCCTTTCATTATCAGATTCATCGTACAATTATCATTTCAGTTTCCCAGAAAACTTTTTTTTTGCATTTTTTAACAGCCTTACACTATTATTGTTTTAAATCCAGATAATGTGTAATGTCAAACAACCTAAGGCATTTGTAGAGATGTATTGGGAAGAAGGGGGGAGGGATAAGGGTGGGTAATTGGGGGAGCTCTTGGGGGTAAATCTAATTTTCAGAATATGTATATATATATAATTTTATTAGAAGCTTGTTTGATTGTTCAACAAATAAATTTCTGAATTAAAAAAAAGAAACCATGGAAAACCACAAATTCTAAGTAAAGTCTGCCTACTGGCTATTCCACATTCAGCACAAATGCTTGAGTTCAGCACTCCATATCTCAGCTGAACACAAGCCAGATTCCCTGATCTGTGGGAGTCAGATCTGCCCTCATTACCATCTCTCAGAGCCTACTATGACCTTGAAGATAATGCCAGCAGAGCAGGAGCCAGGAGCCAATGTGGTCCAGAGGATATATAAATCAGAGAGAAATGAAGCAGGAGAGTGAAGGAGTCTCCAACCTGCACCTTTCTCTCTTCCCTCCATAAGTCAGGAGCCTCTGGCAGATCTCTGCTGTGTCATATCTTCCAAGGACAAAAAAAAAAAAATCCCAGGAAATTTGGATAGTGTTGCTTGTGATCAGCATAGGGCACTCCAAGACATTACTTGAACTTTGCACCTTAAATCCATACCAGATATTGACAAAAGCCCCCCTCCACCCATGGTTAATGAGGATTGAACCAATTTCTGCCCAGCAAATCATCCTTTAGGTTCTGCTAGGCCCTAGCCCACCCCTCCAGACCAATAACTTAGACTGAAGGTCCAGAAGCCATACAAAGTCAATAAAGCTTGATCTCCACAGACTGAATTTACTTTATTTTAATTGTGTGTGTGTGTGTGTTTGTTTGTTTGTTGTAGTGGTTGTTATCTTTTTCTCTTTTTTCTTTTTTTCTCATCTTTTTGTTCTTCACATTACTTCTCTCCTGCCTTTTTCTAACTTTACTATAACCTCTTTCATTCTGAGCATTTTCTTCAATGTAAATATTAGTTCTCACTATACCTTCTGAGGACTAGTTTTCTGGCCATTTTATTTTATGCTGTTTAGTCCCCCAGCAGTCTACTTCTCTGCTACCCTCTTCTTCCCTTTCTTCCAGCAACAGTCAAACCCTACTCCTTTCTCTCTATCATACACACACACTCTCCCTTAATTAACATCATTACCTCAGTCTCTCCCTCTCATTTTCTTTTTAAAAAAATCATATTATCCTACAGCATCTCTACTCTCTCTCTCTCTCTCTCTCTGCTCTCACTCCCAAATCACAAGTTCTTCTTCATGTGCCTATCACATTTATTTTGCTCTCAGGTATCTGTAATCTTACCATAAATTAGCCCCAATTGGAGATAATTGCTAATCCTACCATTCCTTCCATAGGTGACAACTAACAGTGCAACAGCTATAGAAGGAACATAATAGTCAGTGAAACGCTGTTTATTGTATGCATTGGACAATCATTGTGACTCTTTTTCCATATCTAGGAAGGATTTGGAAATGGTAAATTTCAATAGTAATTCACAGTTTGGGAGGCCTGCTTTTGAACTCATCTTTTTAAACAGTACCCCAGCCCAAGTAAGGGAAGAGATAACTCCACCCAACCCATCAACAAAGTCCATAAGTGTACTGACCAGAGAAGGATCTCAGGCACCAGTCCCTTGTACTGACCTATACATCAAATCCAGTGAAAAAAACCTCTGAATGAACAATTCGATCCCACCCAAAGGCCCACACATTAAGAGAAAGAAGCAACTTCAAATCAAGGAACAAGAAAAACTTCCAAAAATGGGGAAAAAGACAAGCAATCTCCTCTTCCAACCCACAACTCCCCAACCAAGGGGTCCACACATAGGGAGCTGGATGAAATCTTAGTGAAAAGAAACAAAAATCTTATTTTTAAAATGATCAAAGAATTAAAAGAAGATTCAAGGAAGAAAATAAGAGAGAAAGCACAAGAGCTGAAAGACCATTTTAAGAAAGAAATAGATATGCTGAAAAGAGATGTAGCAGAGCTCTTAGAAATGAAAAACAAAACCAATTTAAAAGTTCAATGGAAGATTTTAATAAGGGATTACTCTGTAAAAATAGCACTTCAGCTCTTGAATAAAGGACTTCTGACAACAATGACAGGTTGAGTCTTCTTGAATGCACAGAAAACAGAAAGGAAAAGAAAACTTTTTGAATAATATCAGAATTTTCAAGGAGTATGAGATGAAAACAGAAGAACAAACCTGAAAGTAATTGAGATACAGGAGAACATTGAAAAATACATAATCTAGGGGAACCATAGGTATGTAGGGGGAAGGGGAGAAGGGGAAGAGAGAGGTAGAAAAGAGGGGAGAGGGAGGGAGAACAGGAAGGTATCTAGGGAGACAATCAACAATGCAGCATACTCTTTACCCTCCTGAGAAGCCAAATAAAACTTATTCAATCATTTAATTCTGGAAAATCTAAAATTTAAATATTTATATTATTTGTAGAGCAAAATAAAGAATAATCAAGAGACTAGATGCATGCAATGTGAGGATAACTCTGGTTTAGGATTAAATGCAAATCATATTATTACTTTATATGCATTTATGATTGCAGAATAACTCAACTCCTTAATAAAAAAAATTTAAAAAAGGATTCAAAGGAATCCCCCATTAAGAAAGAAACAAGTGAAAGGCATTAAGAACATTCTCAACAAGATAATTAAAGGAAAATTCCCCATATTAGAAATGAGCCTGACAGATACATTTAGGAAACATATAGGACACAAAATAGACCTAACCAAATTATAAATTCATTGAGACACATCATATTGAGAATGAATAACAGATAAAACAGGGGAAGAATAGCAAAAGCTGCAAGAGAGAAACACCAAGTCACATTCAGATGCAAACCAATACAGATCACTTCACATTTCTCAACTCAGACCCTAAGCACAATGAGAGCTTGGAATGAGATAATCCAATCCCTGAAAGTAAATAATTGGCAACAAAATATATTATACTCAGCAAAACTTGGCCTCAGAATTGATGGGAAAATAAAAATATTCCACAGTAAGAATAAATTAGCAACGTACGTGAACACAAATCCAGCACTACACAGAATACTCAAAGACAAACTTCACACAGAGGAAAAAGCAAACAACTCCCAAAGCCCTCAAGCAGAGTACATCCAATAAAAGCATAACCCATTAAATGATAATGAAGACAGCACAATATACCACAAAGATCATGATGGCAGAGAATCACAATCATATAGCTATTCTAACATGGAACATGAATGGACTCATTGCCATAATCAAAAGACATGTAATTGAGACTGGATCAAAACACAATATCCAAATATATGCAGGTTACAGAAGATGCATCTCACAGGCAAAGACAGCCACAGATTGAAGGTGAAAGGTAGGAAATAAATTCTACCAGGCTTATGGCCTAAAAAAGAAAAGCAGTGTTGGGATTTTTATATTTGAAAAAAGAATTTCAATCAAAAATTAGAAGAGATGAAGAAGGCCACTACATCTTTGAAAGGTAACACTACATTAAGAAGATGCAACCACAGTAAACATCTATGCCCCAAACTCCAGTACTCCCAAATAAATGGAAAAAATACTCTAAAATATAAACAAATTATTGACCTCAACAAAATAGCACTGGGGATTTTATTTCACCATTATCCCTAATAGACAATTCAATAAAGATATCTCATCAAAGCAAAAAAATATCATTGAAGACATGACCAGCCTAAACAACTCTATAAATCAAATGGACTAAACAGAAATCTATAAAATATTCCATTCCAAATGGGCTTTTACCTTCTGCTTATCAGCACATGATCCTGATCCAAAATAGATCATATCCTAGTGTACAAAGGAAATCTTAGCAAATAAAAAAGTTGATATAATCCCATGTATCCTATCAGATCATAATGGTATTATCCTAGCAATTAACAGCAAGAAAAATAGCATAAAGTACACAAATGCTTGGAGGTAAATTTATATAACTGAGTGCCTTCATCCAAAATCAGGAGAGATACCAAATAAATAAGCTTGTGCTCTACCTCAAATCACTACAAAAAGAAGAACAATCCTATTCCAAAGCCAGCAGAAGACAGAAAATAATCAAGACCAGAGCCAAAATCAATAAAATTGAGAATAAAAAATACAAATAATCAATGAAATAAAGAAGTGGTTCTTTGAGAAAATAAATAAAATTGACAGGTCCCTAGCCACCTCACCAAAATAAAGAATGAAATGAAGCAAATCAACAAAATGAGAAAAGAAAATGGAAAGATCACCACTAACCCAAGTGAAATCCAGAGGTGTATCAGAAATTATTTTAAAAAACCTCTCCTTTAAGTTGGATAATCTGAAGGATATGGACAAATTCCTAGCCACATACAAAATTCTCAAATTGATGCAGAAGAACTTTGAAAACTTAAACAGATCAATATCAAGTAATGAAACTGAAAGAGCAATCAAAAACCTTGCAAAAAACAAAAGCCCAGGATCTAATGGATTCTCAGTTGAATTCTACCAGACCTTTACTGAAGAATTAACACCTCTTAAGCTATTTAATGAAGTTGAAAGGGAGGAACACCTCCCAAACACTTTTTACAAGGCAACTACAGCCCTGATGTTAAAATCCAACAAAGGCATACCAAGAAAACTAAAGATCCTTATACTATCCCTGTTGAACATAGACACAAAAATCCTAAAGAAAAATTGAGCAAACTGCATTCAGAAATACATCAAAAAGATAACACATCATGATAAAGTGGGTTTCATTCCAGGGTTGCAAGATTGGTTCATCAAATGCAAACCAATAAATGTGATTCATCACTCAAACAGAATTAAAGAGAAAAACCATATGATCATATCAATAGGTGGAGAAAATACCTTTGATGAAATTCAACACCCATTTATGCTCAAAACTCTGGAAAAGATAGGGATCAAAGAATCTTATCTTAAAATTTTAAGGGCCATTTCCGAGAAACCTGCAGTCAACATTGTACTAAATGGAGAAAAACTGAAAGCCATCCCATTAAACTCAGGAAGAAGACAAGGCTGTCCACACTCACCACTGTTATTTAATATAGTCCTCAAGAGAGATGGGTAACATGGTGTCCACACCACCAGCAGCAATCCTGAGATGTTCCTGAGTAAAACTTCTCGCAGGATTTGGAGGCAGTATCCAATGGTAGGAATGGGCTCACGGAGTGTGGGATCAGTTCTTTAATACCAAAGGAAAAGAGCTTTACGTTAACTAATCTAAACAATGAGTTTGTTGCACCACTGGATCACTGGTGGCTTCACGACTGGGGGCGGGGGTGCAGGGAGCGATCCTGGAGGGGAGGAAACAAGGCTTAAGTAATCTAACTTGGACAAAGCTGGGAATGCCTTAACAGACTCTTGCGCTCACAGTTTGTAACAGCTGATTCTCAAGTTCTGGGAAAAATTTAATCACTCACAATAGCGAACCTACAGCTGTTCCTCCCAGCAACTCAGCCGGTCAGCTCCACCTGCCATTTTGAGATTTCCCTGAGGGCAGGGCTAGTCACTCCCTCATCAAAAGAGAAACCAGACCCTTTGTTTACATGGGGACTAGGGTCCTCAGTCTCCATGAACAGAGAAGCAGATCTGAGTGCTCTGGGTTCTGGCCATCTGCCCAGGGGGCTATGTGGGACTGGGAACCTCCTCTCCAACTCATGGGATGTGCAAGTGGTGGCCTCTTGCCTGCCCTCTTACACACCTAAACAGGAGGAATCTGTGAATGGAATTTGGCTCAGTAGGGCATATTTTTCCCAAGGTGGCCATTTGCTTCAGTCTCTCCAAAAGCTGCCTGTAACTCTCAAACAAGGCAGGGACTGACACCAGTCTCAGAAACCTTTGAAAAATAGGGGCAGCCTGAGCTCTCTTTTAGCCTCTGAGTTCAGTGCATAGCCAAGACTCCATAGGTCCTGAGCTCTTCAGGTAGGACTGGGCTTCCATGCTCCCTAGTGGTTGCAATTGAGAACCACATAAACACTGACCCAATTAGGCTGGAGCCTCCTTCCCTTGCTGAGGCTCCAGTGTGTGACACCCCCACACAGCAGCTCTTGGGGCCTCTGAAGATCACAAGACAACCAAGAGTGTGGCAACAGTGAATCTGGAGAAGCTAGCTTCAAGCTGGCCACTCCTTGGAACAGTCAGAGACCCATACATCTACACCAGCATCTACTAGACTCCATACAGATCCTGGATCCCCAGCTTAAGAATATCAGGAGTTTGGTCAGGCAGAAAATAATCTTCCCAGTAGTACATCTCAAGTGGTGCTGAGCTCTATTCTCACAAGAAGTGGGAGAGGGCAGGATCTTATACCCCACTGCAGCAGAAAATTTTGAGGAGATCCTCTAGAAAAACCCAAGGCCACCAGACATTACCACGCTGCATCCCCCCTGACAAACTCAACTGGGAAGAGATGCCAACTAGATGGCACATATGAACACATTCTCCCACAGTACACACTGACCTATGGGGCAAAAATCAGAACTTTCCCGACTCCCTTTTAAAATTTTTTTTATTTTCATTGTTGATCCTGCTGCCACCTAGTATTTTTAACTTTATAAATTTTAACTGTTCAAATTTTTATTTTTAAATACTTTTTAGCTTTATTGTTATTACTGAATTTGGTGTTCTTGGATGTATATATTTTTTGTTTGTCTGGTATGTAATGGTGGTTTGTTTCTAAAATGTCACTGTGTCTTCTCAAACATGACCGCTGTCTCCATAGCATTGGAATCCACCCAGGAAAACTCTGCAGGATAGCAAACTAGCCCTTGGTCTCCATGGGTTGAAGAGAACCACGCTCTGTACTAACCTCTTCTTCCTCTGTACTCTGGCAATTCCTAAACTATATGCTGTTCTCTCTCACCCTCACCTAAAGTCTTTACCCCACTTGCATCCCATTTCTATCTTTTCCTTTTTATTATTGAATAACCTACACCACCCTAAACACTTGTACCTCTTTATTCAAAGTCAGGAGTTCTAAACTACCTCCTCTCCTCACTTCTTTGGCTTTCTAGTCATTTCTTCTCCCCACTTACAAAGGCCCTGCTAACTGAAGAAAAGGGCATCCTTCAAAATGGGTAATTGCTTGCTATCATAATATATTGTGAGAGCTCTCATGGAAGAAAACTGCTCCTATATGTGCTAATCATCATTATACTTATTTTAGTTGAAACTGTCTAATATATGCACCTATGGGCTCTTAATTCCTCAATGTACTGGAAGCTGTTGATCTGAGCTTCCCAAATGGCACTCATCCAAATGAAGCAAAGCCATAAGAAGTTACAACTATCCCTACAAATACTCATAGACGGTCTTCAAGACACACCCCCACTATCTGAAAATGAGGAAAAGGGAAATAACTCTCCTTCTCAACCTCACAGCTCCTCATCCAATAACTCCATGGTTGGAGCCCTAGATGAAAACCTAAGAAATTGTATCAACATTATGATTAGTAACTCAATCAAAGAGTTGAAAGAAGAATTAAGGAAAGAGATCAGAGGGCAATTTCAATAACGAGAGACAACTTTTATAAGGGAAATAAGGGAGCAATTCCATGAGATGAAAGATTATCTTTATAAAGAATTATACACCCTGAAAAAAGATGTAGGAGAACTATCAGAATTGAAAAATACTATCAACCAAACCAAATTTTCACTGGAAGATACTAACATCAGAGTAAACTACTGAAAATAGAACCTCAACTCTTGAAGAACGTACATCAGATAATGAAGACAGGCTAAGCAATGTCGAGTTCAAGGAGGACAGACAAGAGAATAAACTTACAATACATGACCAGAACTTCCCAATACTATTTGATGAGATGAGGAGAAATAACCTGAGAGTCATTGGACTGGATGAAAACTCCAACAGCAAACAAGGGACATTAAGAACCTTCTAACTGAAATTATAAAGGAGAACATCCCTTACATTAGAATTGACCCAGAATATCACATCACATCCAAAATGCTTACAGGACACCAAACTGGCCTAATCAAATGAGAAATTCACCAAGACATATCATATACAAAATGAATAACAGAGTCATTAAAGAGAGAATTCTAAAAGCAGCTAGGGAAAAGCCCCACATCACATTTAGAGGCAAACCAATTAGGATTACTATGGATTTTTCACATCAGACAATGAAGGCCAAAAGATCTTGAAACAACATTTTTCAAACCTTGAAAGAAAACAATTTCAAGCCAAAAATAATATACCCTGGAAAACTCAGTTTTGAATGTGATGGGGAAATTAAATACCTCAATGATAAACTCAAGTTAGCAAGATACATGAACACAAACCCTGTGCTACAGAATATTCTCAAGGATATTCTTCATTCAGAAGTAAATGCTAATAATACCCTAAACCCTTAAACAACTGAGAGTCAATAATCACATTACACACCAAAAGATTCCCAAGATGGCCCAAAACTCTGCAATAGTCACAAAGTTTGAGACTCAGTTTCCTATATCTATTCTAACTCTGAATGTGAATGTTCTCAATGCCCCAATTAAAAGACACAGATTGGCTCACTAGATTAAAAAACAAAATCCAACAATTTATTGTCTACAGGAGACACACCTCACACTCAAAAATAGACACAGACTGAAGTGAAAGGTTGACAAAATGTCTACCAGGACTGTGGCCCAAAAAAGAAAGCTGGCGTGGTGATCCGAATATCTGATAGAATTAATTTTGATCTAAAACTAGTCAGAAAGGACAAAGATGGACACTACATCATACTAAAAGGGACAATTCATCAAGAAGATATAATGATAATTAACATTTATGCTCCCAATTACAACCCTCTCAAATATATAGATAAAATACTCAAGGACATTGAACCCCTCATTGATCTGAACACAATATTACTGGGGGACTTCAACACACCACTATCAACACTAGACAGATCATCAAAACAAAAAATCAATAAAGACATCTCCAATCTGAACAAATGTGTTAATCAATTAACAGACATCTACTGATTATTCCATCCTAAGTCAGCTGAATTTACCTTCTTCTCAGCAGCTCATAAATCCTTTTCTAAAATAGATCACATCCTAGTTCACCAAGGTAAACTTAACAAATACAAAAAAGTTTATATAGTCCCATGTATCCAGTCAGACCACAATGCTATGATCTTAGCAATCAATAAGAGAAACAACAGAAATTACTCAAATACTTGGAAATTGAATAATTCCCTCTTTTTTTCTTTTTTCTTTTTTTAAGAATGAATATGGTCCAAATTTATTGGTATCCAAATCCTTAGTGTATGAAAACCACAAAAAGATTTTTTTAAATTTTTTTTATTTTTGAACAACCATACAAGTTTTTAACAAAATAATATCAAGTGAGTATAGATTCTGGATATTACAATTACCCCCAGGAGTGCCCCCCGCAATTGGGAATAATTCCCTCTTAAAAAAAGGATGGATGAAAGAGGCAATGAGAGCAGAAATCAAGAAATTCTTGGAAATGAATGAGAATGAGGAAACAACATATCAAAATCTCCGGGATAATATGAAGGCATTCTTTCTTATTGAGAAATTTATTTGCTGCACAATCATATAAGTTTTTAATGAAATAATATCATATGAATATAGATTCTGAAGATTGGATTTACCCCCAAGAGTGCCCCCCCCTAATTACCCACCTTATCCCTCCCCTCCCCTTCCCAAAACATTTCTAAAAATGTATTAGGTTGCATAACATTACAACTTATCTGGATTTAACACATGATAATAGACCTACTTTCTCAATTATATGAAGGCATTCTTAAGAGGTAAATTTCTAGCACCAAGTGCATACATCAAAAATCTTGAAATAGCCCAAATAAATAGTCTTATGCTACAACTCAAATGCCTGCCACAAAAAAAAAAAAAAAGGAGCAATTGGGGCTGGAGTGGTGGCTTGGCGTATACAGCACTTCCATGGCATATGCAAGTACACCTGTTCAAACCCCAGTACCTATGTACACAACTAGGTGTCAGAGCAATGAAAACCATGTAGAAAACTAAATTTAAAAAATTGATTCTCTCTCTCTCTCTCTCACTGTCCTTCTCTCTTTAAACAAACAAACAAATAAACAATCCAATCCCAAAACTAATAGAAGACATGAAATAACTAAAATAAGAGCTGAAATCAACGAAACTGAGAACAAAAACAATACAAAAAACAATACAAATTATCAACCAAACTAAGAGTTGGTTCTTTGAAAAAATAAACAGGATCAACAGACCCCTTGCCAACCTCACCGAAAGGAAGAATGAAGTGAAGCAAATCAACAAAATCAAAGATGAAAATGGAGATATCACCACATGAACAAAATCCAGAAGATAATCAGAACTTATTTTGAAAATTTATACTCTACCAAGTTTGATAATGTGAAAATTATATATATAAAATCTACCCACATTAACACAGAAGGACATTGAAAATCTAAACTAACCTATATCAGGTAGCAAAATTGAAGCAGCAATCAAAGGCTTTCCAAAAAAGAAAAGCCCAGTACTGGGTGGATATACAGTAGAATTCTACCAAATTTTCACAGAAGAGTTAATACCAATCCTCTGTAAGCTCTTCCATGAAATTGAAAGGGTGGAAGCTCTCCCACTTTTTATGAAGCAAATATTACACTGATACCAAAATCCAACAAAGACACATTAAGAAAAGAAAACTACAGACCTATTTACCTGATGAACATAGATGCAAATATCCTTAATAAAATTATAGCTAATTGGATCCAAAAGTACATTAAAAAGATAATACAACATGATCAAGTGGGCTTCATTCCAGGAAAACAGGGCTGGTTCAACATGTGCAAATCAATAAATGTAATTCACCACTTAAACAGAATTAAAAATAAAAATCACATAATCATCTCAATTGATGCAGAAAGGGTCTTTGTTAAAATTCAACACCCCTTTATGCTTGAAACCCTGGAGAAGATAGGGATCAAGGGAAGATATTTTAACTTTGTAAGATCCATTTATGATGACCCATAGCCAACATTATGCTCAATGAGGAAGACTGAAAAAATTTCCATTGAATTCAGGAACAAGACAAGGTTTTCCACTTTCACCACTCTTCTTCAATATAGTCCTTGAAACCCTTGCCAGAGCTATCAGTCAAGACAAGGAAATCAAAGGAATTTGTATAGGAAAAGATGAAGTTAAGTTGTCTCTATTTGCTGATGACATGATTCCATACCTAGAAGACCCAATAAGCTTGACCAGAAGATTTCTAGAGCTTATAGGCATTTCAGCAAAGTGGCTGGCTACAAGATCAACACCAATAAATCACTAGCTTTCCTTTACTCCAGCAACAATTCCATGCAAGAAGAAATTAGGAAACCTATCCCATTCACCTTCTCCAAAAAATTAAAATACTTGGGCATAAATCTTACAAAGGATGTCAAAGACCTATACATTGAAAACTATCAAACTTTTAAAAAAGGAATTGCAGATGATCTGAATAAATGGAAAACATTCCATGTTCATGGTTAGATAGAGTCAATATCATTGAAATGGCCATTGTACCCAAGGCCCTATACAGATTTAATGCAATCCCCATCGAGATACCAATGTCATTCTTCAAAGATATAGAAAAAGCAATACTCAAGTTTGTATGGAATAACAGAAGACCCAGAATAGCCAAAACATTACTCAGAAAGAAGGAGGAGGCAGGAGGCATCTCAATTCCTGATCTGAAATTATACTACAGGGCTACAGTAACAAAAACAGCATAATATTGGTACCAAAACAGAATTGAAGACAAATGGAATAGAACAGAGGATTCTGAGACAAACTCTCATACCTTTAGCTATCTCATATTTGATAAAGTGGGCAAAAGCATAGTGTGGAAGAATGATAGCCTGTTCAGCAAATGATGTTGGACAAACTGGGCAGCCACATGTAGACAACTGAAATTGGATCCTTACCTTTCACCCTGCACAAAAATTAAATCAAAATGGTTCAAAGATCTGGATATTAATCCAACAACTCTACAATTGCTTGAAAAGGAAGTAGGATCGACATAACATGTCATAGGGTTTGGCACAGCCTTAACAGGGCTCCCATGACACAAGCAGTAAAATCAAGAATAAATGCATGGGATGCAATTAAACTAAAAAGCTTTTGCACAGATAAGGATTTAGTCAAGAGTCTCAAGAGAGAACCTACAGAATGGGAGAAAATTTTTGCCTGGACACCTCAGACAGAGGGCTAATATCCAGAATATACGAAGAACTAAAAATATGAACACCAAACCCACAAATAATCCAATCAATAAATGGGCTATGGAACTAAAAAGAAACTTCTCATCAGAGGAAGTCCAGAAATCCCATAAATGTATGAGAAAATACTCTACATCATTAGTAATAAGAGCAATGTAAATCAAAGCTTCAATGAGATTCCACTGTAAAAATGAAGAATATGAACAACGACAGACGCTGGAGGGGCTGTGAGAATAGAGGAACACTGTCACATTGCTGGTTGGACTGCAAACTGGTTCAGCCACTTTGGAAAGCAATGTGGAGACTCCTCAAAATATTAGGGCTGGAATCATTGTATGACCCCAGCTATCCCACTCCTGGGTGTTTTCCCAAAAGTGTTAGAATCATTGTATTATAGAGATATGGCTTCATCAATGTTTATAGAAGCTCAATTTACTCTAGCTAAATTATGGAACCAATCCATTAAAAAACTTTGGTATATATATACAATGGAATACTACTCAGCTATTAGGAAAAACAATATTATGGCTTTTGTAGCCAAATGGATGGAGATGGAAAAAATATGCTAAGTGAAGTATCTCAATCTCAGAGACTCGAGGGCTGAATGTTTTCTCTCATTTGTGGAAGCTAGAATACAACCAGAAACAGTTTGATAGTTGGCTAAGCTGATAATAATCTCAACATGTATGAATTTTTACGCAATCAGGGAAAACCTTGCCTAGCATACCTGGAGATGTAGGAAGGGAGGAGGGATTATGAAGGATATCAAGGAGACTGGAGAGAGGGAGTATGGGGGAATTAACTCAGAAGGAAATCTCTGACCTCAAGGAGAAGCCCATTTAACACAGGGGTTTAATTGGGGGAAACATAGAACCATAGGGAACTCAAGGGGAGATACTATGGAACGGCATCAGCCTTCGCTAACGTTGTGAATATACATTTGTTCTTGATTGTTTGATAATGATCCCCCCTTAATTGTATGTCCATATTCAACTAATTTAAAAAAGGGAGAGAGATGAATAGAATTTCCTCCTGGGTATTGACCTGCCTGTGCTGCACATTCTTAGCACTCTAAATCATTAATCATTTGTATGTATTTAAAATTCTTCATGTGGCCTTGATCTATTTTAAGTCAGTGAATAATGTCTTAGTTTATGTAATTTGTAAAAATCTGCCTTTATGGCCTAATACATGGCTAATTTTTAAAAAGTGTTTCAAGTGGTTGAGAAATCAACATACAAATTGGCTACCTAGCTTGTTGGATATAACATATTGAATATGCTCATGGTGAAAACCAAATTCTCTTAATTTTTCCTGGTAGTTTAGTACACTACAGACACTACAGGTCTGAGCCACAGACAGGCAATCTCTAGAATGGTGAGCACACTAATAGGGCACCATAGTGCAGAACTGATAGTAATAAACACCTCTGATAATGTAACATTTTTCAGCATTATGAATGTTGTTGAACACAACAGGTACAATACTGGCTTGTTAGAATAAGGTGTTAGAAAAGGGCCTCATTGGTTATACCATAAGGTGTGAAAATTGGATATAACTTAGGAGTAATCATCACCCTTGTCTAAACAAGGTCAAAGAGTATCTAGCAAGATTCGGGGACTGGTGCCCAAAGCCTTCCTCCAAAATACCTCTGACCTGTCACTGGCTTACAGGTTGTCTCAGGGTGATAGAGGGAGCAAAATCTTGTCCTTAGTCTAGTCCATCTTGAATGAACATTTTGTGCAATATGTGGCATGTTTATCTGAAGAGGTGGAGTTGGGATTTCATCAAGCTTATACAAAGGGTTGTTGGAATTTTCTTATCCTTGATTGCTTATTAGTTCTGTTCAATAAATACCTTTCTGTGTGGTTAAATATTATATATTCCTCAAGCACTAAATACAAGAATCAATGAGTGGGATGCAATTTAACTAAAATGCTTCTGAACTGCTAAGACAGAACCCACAGAATGGGAAAAAATCATTGCCTGCGATGCCTCTGACAGGGGACTAATATCCAGAATATAAAAAGAACTAAAAAAAACCACCACCAAACACACAAACAACACAATCAATAAATGAGCTATGGAACTAAGCAGAAATTTCTCAGTAGAGGAAGTTCAAAAAGCCAATAAATATATGAGAAAGTGTTCTACATCACTAGCAATCAGAAAAATGCAAATCAAAACCACATTGATTTTATCTCCTTCCAGTCAGAATGGCAAAGATGAAGAATATGAATAATAACAGATGCTGGAGGGTTGTGGGGAGAAAGGAACACGAACACATTGTTGGTGGGAGTCAAAACTATGGAAAACAGTGTGAAGACTCCTCAAAAAATTAGGGATGGAACTGCCATTCAACCCAGCTATCCCACTTCTTGGTATTTTCCCAGAAGAGCTAGAATCACCATACTACATTGCCATACTACATCAATATTTATAGAAGTTCATTTTACAATAGCCAAATTATGGAATCAACCCAGATTACTTTCAGTGGATAAATGAATCAAAAACTGTGGTATATATATACACAATGAAGTTCTACTCAGCTATTAGAAAGAACAATGTCATCGCTTGCAGCTAAATGGATGGACATGGAAAAAAATCATGCTCAGTGAGATAAGCCAAACACAGAGACTTAAGGGTTAAATGTTTTCTTCCATATACAGGAGTGAGATTAGACCTAGGATAAGATGAAAGTTAGTCAATTTAATTTATAGACCCACCAGAGTTGAATTAACACATAATCTGATGGTACTAAAGCTATGTGTGCAGGGGTCAGTGGGGAGGGAGGAGGGAGAGAGGGAAAAGGAGGTTATCAATACTGTAGGTTTCACTAGACTCCCATGAGAACACAAATTATACACAGTCACACAAATCTAGAAATTTCAAAAAGTAATATATATGTATATGGTCATTTATCTCTGTAACACAGGGGAATTACAGAGTAGGTAAGAGTTTGGGGAGAGTCTTGAGGGGGGAGATACTGGACAAGGATCATACTTCAGTTACTTTGGCATTATGTATACATGTATGAATGTGTAACAACAAATCCCTTCAATATGTAAGACTATGTTGAACTAATAAAAAAATAATGGTCATACTACGAAATGCCGTATACAGATTCAATGCATGCACATCCAAATACCAATGAAATTATTCAGAGAGCTAGAAAAACATCATTCTAAAATGCATTTGGAAGAAAAATGTACCCAGAATACCAAAGCAATTACCATTGTACCAAACAACAGTACAGAATAGGAGGCACAAAAACAAACCTACACAATTATAGTATCTGATCCTTGACCAAGGTGTCAAAAATAAACATAAGAAAAAATATAGCCTTTTTAACAAATGTTGCTTGGGAAACTGATTATCCATATGTAGAAGGATGGAACTAAACTCTTACCCTGCAAAATCAAAACCAAAAGCCAAAAACTCCCAAAACACAACAAACAAAAACAAAACAAAACAAAAAAAACTCAACTCAAAATGAAACAAAGCCCTCAAAAATTGATGGTAAACTATGCAACTTTCAGAACAAACTGTCGGGTCAACATTCTAGCTCTTAAGCACAGTCAATGACTTTCTTGAGAGGATACCTAGAATTCAATAAATAACTCCAAGAGTTAGTAAATTAGACAGCATCAAATTTAAAAGTTTCTGCATAGCAAAGGAAACAATAACAAATGTGAAGAGAGAACATGGAATGGGAGAAAATTTTGCTAGCTTATCTCCTGATAGAGGATTAATATCTAGAATATACAAAGAACTCAAACATTTTATACAAAAGTCAAATAACTCTGTTAATAAATGGGCAAATGAGCTAAACAGACACATCTCAAAAGAAGAAATACAAATGGCCAACAAATACATGAAAAAATGATCAATGTAAAAAAAAAGATCAATATCATTAGCAATTAGGGACATGCAAAACAAAATTACCCTGAGATTTCATCTCACACCAGTCAGAATGGCAGTCATCAAGAATACATATGATAAAAGCTGGGGAGGATATAGAGAAATGGTAACACTTTTACACTGTTGGTGGAAATGTAAATTTGTACAACCACTGTGGAAATCAGTATGGAGGCTCCTGAGAAGACTAGTCATGGAATCACCATATGACCAAACTATACCACTTCTTAGTGTTTACCCTGAAGAATTCAAGTCATCTTATTACAGTAATACATGCGTAGTTATGTTTATAGCAGCACAATTCACAATAGTCAAACTATGGAAACAACATAGGTGTCCTTCAGCAAATAAATGGATAAAGAAAATGTGGTCTATATACATAATGGAGTTTCATTTAGCCATAAAGAAAAATGAAATTATGGCATTTGCCAGAAAGTGATAGAACTAGAGACCATCTTGTTAAGTGGAATAAGTTCAGAAGGTTAAAAATAATGATAAGATGTAATGCTATACAACATAATCCTTTTTTAGAGATATTGTGGGAAGGGGAAGGGAGGGATAAGGGTGAGTAATTGGGGGGGTCACTCCTGGGGGTAATTGTAATATTCAGAATCTATACACATTTTATATTATTTTGTTAAAAACTTGTATGGTTGTTCAAAAATAAAAAAAAATTTTTAAATCATGTTTTCTCTTATATTCAGAAACTAGAGAGGAAAAACAAAAACAAGGCAGGGGGAATCTCCTGAAAATCAAAGGAAGATCAGTAGAGGAAAAAGACTAAAGAGTGGGAGGCCGGGAAGGAGAGGGGAAATGCTGGGGAGAGGCATTGGCCAAATTGTTTTGTTATATTGTGTGCACGAATGAATATGTAACAACAAATCCCATCAACATGTGCAACTATAATGCACCAATATAAAATGTGAAAACATAAAAAACAAAATATAATATAAAAGATAAAAAAACATTGAATAATTCAGTATAGTTATTATTCATCAATTAAAATAAATTTCTTAATGGAGGAACATGTGATATTAATACTATTCCATTCAGAGGAGAATTATATCTAAAAATAGTATATGAATGAAACAATCACTATGTAGAAGCTATTCAACTACCAGAGAATTTTAAGACAATTTTATTGTCAGGTAAGTATTCATCAGGTTAACTGAATACATGATTATCATATGAAAATCAGCTTCTTTGTTGGTGATAAATGGCTTGAAAGGACTTTGAGTCATAGATCACCATGTCATTATTGGCCAGTGGCTCAGAGGAGTTCAGAGTATCAAGTGGAATTGCTACCTCAAGAGTCATTCTTTTCCCATCTGCACATTCATATGACAAGCATTTTCAGAGTTAATCTGGAAAGATGAATAAGTGAATCTAATTCCCTTCTTTTAGCAACAGTAATAATGACATTAGTATACTATTTGTGGGTATATAAAATCACAAAAGTCTTGGCTAAGTTCATGAAAACATGCATTAGCATTTTTTATGCATATAGTATTTTATTAATATTAAAATGCCTGGGTTTGTGGGTGTAGATTAATGCAAAGAGTTTCCTAGCATAAGAAACACTTGGGTCCAATGCCCAGAAGCAGAAAAAAACAATGGAATGTTTGTTAGAATTTCAGTCAAAGCTCTAAGAATCTCTGCTGGTAGCCAAATCACCAACATGCCCTATGTTACAAACTCCATGGAGACATTCTCTAATTCTTCCCTTGGTCTCTGCTGAGCTGTGAAACTTGCCCTAGAGGAATACAGGGCAGTGAGTGAGTTGATGCAACCATCTCACAGGTTCCCACAGATCTCCTACCACAGCCCTAGCACACCTAATGCAGACTCAGACTTCTTGCTGTCAGCTCTGATTTGCAGAAAAGCCCATAATATTGACCGGTTGCAGATTTTCTGAAATTGTTTCCATTATGCACCAAATCTTGCAAACCAGATGAACTTTTGGTGTCTAAAATCATCTTCTTTTTCACACTGCAGGATCTAGAAAGAAAGAAAAACAGAAATGCTTTTCTGACCAATAAGTTACCAAAATCATAGCCTCACATATGGAATGCTGGCCTAGTGTACTGCTCCTCATAGTAGAAATAGCTCCAGTATGACAAGGTACACATTCTAAAGTGGAGACCTTTTATCAACCTGCAGGTTGACTACACATACCATCTCCCAACAGTGGGGTCCTCCCATGATCTACCTATTACATATATACTTCACACATTCTCCTTGGATAATGGAATTCTCTCTAGGGAAAGCAGCAGTTTTTTCACACGGTGCATTATGCCTTGTTAATGTAATTCTTAGCTTTCCACTTGAAAATCACTTCAAAATCATAGAAAAACAGCAATGATATGTAGAATGAGAGAGCACCTGAATACCCCTATCCATGACACTCATTGTAGATATGCTCAGTAATATAACCTCAATAGTTGACTTCCACTAAAAATTGACTTAGGGTAAGGGTCTAAATATATGGGACAGATACGTATGCAAGCATTGAAATCCAAATTACTACCAGATGTCTCACACCACTTGCAGACCTCTGATAAAGTCATACATAAATTCAGTGGCAAAGCGAGAGTGAAACAACAAATATGAAACATGCTTAAGTGACCAAAGCTCTTCCAATCCCAAGACACACATGTGGGTCACCTTTCAGTGAGCTATGTGGCTCTGATACTATGAATTCTTCACAAAGACAAGAAGTCCAGGTGGTTTTCCAGCAATTTTCCTTCAGGATTTTTGAGATATTTGAACACAAAAAATTCTGCCCTTTTACTTAGGGATCATGAGTGCTAGACTAGTGTAAGGAACCATTCCAATAGACCCTCTCTACCTAAGAAATGGATCTTACATAAATGGATTCACAGGAAGAAATGCTATGAGCAAGATTACCCATGCCCTTATTAGCTCTTCTTGACCATCCCCACACTCTGGGTATTGCTGGGCTTTGCTTGATGAGCGTGATGCTGATTATAATTCTGTCCCACACTGGGAATCAGAGAATTCAAGACGGCAAGTCACAAACATCAAGTCCTCTGCAAAAACGGGAGCCACTCAGAATGAATAAAATGTACAAGGAATTCCATGGTTAGTGAAGTGAGTGTATGGTGCCTGATGGCACCCAAAAACAGTTCAAGGAATTTTATATACATTTTTTTGTTTAGACTAAAGGGAGTAGAAGATCAAATAATCTCAGAATTTATAAGATGGACCAGGAAATTGATGGGCTGAGATTCACCTCCTTGATGCCATTTATTTTGATTAATTTCATAGTTTTCTGAAAAAAATGACCTTTCATCCCTAATAGCCCCTCACAGTTAGGGAGACAATAAACTATGTTATGTGAAAAAACAATATTGAGGGTGCATAGAGGAAACTGAGGAAGCTATCCATATCTGCTCAGTTGTTTCTATCTTATCTTTTTTAGTTTACAACTTCAAAATTTATCTAACTGGTTACCAAATTCTCATTTGTCCTTTTCTTCAAAAGCTCCTGGCTCTAACTTTTCTCCAGGACTTGTATGATCGGTTGGCTCTGCTCTTGTGTCTCTCTTGATTTCATTCCATATAGTCTTCATTTGTCAGGAAACTGTCAACACTTCTAATCAAATGCCAGAAATTTGTTTTTCCACCTCACTATTTAGTTGTCTACTTGGTTCTTTTGTTTTTGTTAAATTTCATTTTTGTTATTTTTGGAGTTGTCACAGAAAGATGAAAACAGATTAACCTCTGCTCATTCTGTGTTCCTGATGCAATCTCAGGTAAAGTTTGCTATGTGTTGATTGAGAGGTAACTGTGATGATGGCAGTTCTGTGGTGGCAAAAGGGTAGGGATTTTTTCCTTTAAAGCAAATCCACTTCCTTTAATCTTTTGACATTTGCTTCTGTACATTGAAACACTAATCTTCCTAGAATCTGGAGAAGACAGGGGAACATAATTCCAAATCTTATTAAAGCAGCAAGATTCAAAGATGTTTCAGCTTTGTTTACAGGAAAAATTAGCCAACGTTTACATAATCCATTTTAGAATTTGTCTAACTAAAGGACACTACTTGTTGGATGTTCTAGTGCTCTCTCAAGTCAACAGGGAAGAGGTAGAAAGGTGAAGCAGGACATTCAAGGATTTGAGGTCTGTATATGATGTTCTCTCTCTGGGATAAATTGACTTGCGCTTTGGAAGAGCCATCAGTACATCAATAGCTCAGTAAACATAGATAATATTCTGTTTCAAAGTGCAGAACACCCAGTACTGAGCAGTGTTTACATGGTCCCTTCAACATGAACTGTTCATGCAGTCTCATTCCTTTCTGTACAAGGCTGCCTTTAATCCACTTTGATCCCTCATTCTTCCCCTAAGCACACATATAGCCACATCTTTCCCATTTATCATCCTGCTCACAATATTCAACCCTAATTTTAGTCTACCCAGATTCTGTTTCTTGTTTCAACAACTCTGTTTCCCTCGATTTCTTGTCTCCTGAATCCTGTGCATGAAATTGGAAAAGACAACCTATATGTCCTGACCATGATGATGCAGAGACATCTTTTGTCAAGAAAAGAAATGCTGGTTGCTTATTTTAAACTAAAGTGAAAATAAGTGAAAGTTATTACAATTTTGTCACTTTGAGTATGTCATAATGTAAAGGAACTTAAGCCCCTTGCTCCAAAAGTATATTCTAAATGTCAGCAAGAATCTGGATGGTACAAGAAATGATGCTGCAGAGAGTTCAAGCATTATACTTGCATTTAATGTAAGAACCAAATAAGAAGATTGAATTTGTGTCCTTTTCTGATAAATGGATGGAACTGGAGAACATCATGTTAAGAGAAATAGGTAGACTCGGGAAGACAAAGCACAAATATTTCTGCTAACATGCACATGTGAGAGTAGAATTGTGATTTCACAAAAACAAAAGGGTGAATAGTAGGGTAGAAAATGGGGAGTCAGGAGACAGAAAAGTGGAGGGAAAGAGGAATGACTGGGGAAAAATAGACCAAATTATTCCATATGTATATGTGCATATAATATGTCACAATGAAACCTCCCCCTTTTTAAAGAGAGAAGGACAGTGAGAGAGAGAAATAGAGAGATAGAGAGAGAGAGAGAGAGAGAGGGAGAGAATCAATTTTTATTGAGTTTTTTCACATGCTTTCATTGCTCTGACACTTAGTTGTGTACATGGATGCTGGGGTTTGAACCCATGTACTTGTGCATACTGGGCAAATGCAGTAACCACTGAGCTACCGTTCTAGCCCCAATGAATGCCTTTTTAATGTAAAATTATAATACTGTAATAAAACTCATAGTTTAGTCCACAATCTTAAAAAAACAAACGCACTAAGGAGCTTGTACATCATGATCATGTTTGTTTATTTCCAGAGAAGCAAGAACAGTTCAACATATACAGAGTCATGTAATTTACCACACCACACAAACAGAATTAAGGACAGGAACCACATGAACATATCAATAAATGGCAGAAGAAAGCCTTTGATGAAATTCAGTATCACATAATGTTAAAAACTACACAGAAATATTTGTAGAGCAATTATAAGACTTGGGTATATTCATCCAAAAATAACCCTATGATATTATACACACACACACACACACACATGCATATGTATGTATAAATGTGAATTTTATTTTATTTAAGTAAGATTTTAGCTATCATATTTTTCACAGCATTAAATATTTAAATTATTTTCAAGGTTAGAGTATAGAAGATATGCATGCTTCCCCTTTTTATTTGTATTGGTTATTTTCAGATTTATATGACAATAGAATATACAATGACATAATTATGAAAGCATGGGGTATAACTTGTTCTAATTTGGTCCCCAGTGTTCCCCTCCCTTCCTTCCATCCCCTGTTAGTTTTTAGATATACATGACAATAGAATAAGCAATGATAATTCAATATTTTTAAATGTCCTGATGGTCTTGTGGCAATTGCAGGGCAATGAATGAGTTCCTTTAGGAATTTAGACACAGCTTTGGAAGAGGGCAAAGACATGGAAAAACTTTTGGAAATAATTGTCACATTTGTAAGTGACTGTGCATCATGTGGCCACACACAGTCATGCTCTTCTGAATGATGACCAGGAAGCAGATGACCTAACCAAAGGTAGATGGCTGGAACATGTGCCAGTCTAACTTGTGGTGACTTGACTGCATAAAAGATAGGTCACTCAGTCTGAAAAACACACTGGTGAATAGTAAACAAGGGAGTCTACTTGCTCAACAATGGCAGGGAAATTCACAGCATGCTTGCTCCCATTAGAAGGCTGCAAGGCAGCTCTAACATGTGCAGACACACTAACATACCAGACGAATTCAGGCATATGCTTGTACAAGAGAAACAGAGAAGCCCAGTCATACATGATCCACAAATGCTTAACACCATGTAGGACACCACACAGACATGGACAATGGCCAGGAAAAAAACACTACTACCCACATGATGTAAGAATGAGTTGGAATTTGAATACACATTGGCATTTCCTTATAACCCAACTACAGCAGTATTAATTTAAGGAATGAATTACCCACAAAAACAGCAACTAATTATGGAAGATAGATTCTTGTTGGTGTGGACAAAGCAATATTGAACAGCCATCAGAATGATCAAAGAATACTGAAGCACATGCCAAGTACCTGTCTGGTGTCAACACAAGATCCTTGTTTTAAATCAGCTTAAAATTGCTGTGTATATATATGAACATATCACAATGAATCTCACCATCATATATATCTCCAAGTCACTAACTGAAAAATCATAAATATAAATAGTGGAAAGATCAATAGAGCAGAGGGAAGGAACTGGGGAGGGGGATTGCATGTCTTGCCACTCCACGAATTTTTCAGGAATTCTGCTACTTTACATAATATGTGAAGGACAGATTTTACTAATACTCACTATTGAACAGTCAGAGTGTGTTAGAGTCTGAGAAATTTGAGTACCTTGAGCAAAGATGAGGGTACTCCAGTCTGAATCAGCCAGTGGTGGTTGCAGCTCCACTGGCCATGGCAGACAAGGCAACACTATCTCCGTGGAAATCTGCAGAGGAATGCAAAATGCTGATCTAACACAGAATTCCTTGACATCAGAGGAGGCATCCTTTCCTTGGTGAAACCAGAGGACTCTCCATTCACAATGATGCACCACACTTCCAGTTAGCCATGGAGTTCTGAGGCAGCAGCCATCTTTAGGCAGTCTCACAGCCATGGATGACTAGCGATCTGAATAGAAACTACAGACTACTGGCTGGCACATGCTGCATGATCCAGGTGTATATCACAAACTAGCACAGACAACATCTTATGCAGGGTTATTCAAGTTGAAAAGCATAGGGAATCCCAGTCTGTACCCCTAATTAAACCTGGTGGTCACTTGATCAGTTGGGATGGGTCAGAAACTTGAACAGGAGTAGCTGATAATACACAGGAAATAAGCCAAAAAATCTAGAGGGACTGTTTTTGGACTGTGAAGAGGTGAAGGACTGATTCTCCTACCTCACAAGTGGAATCCTAGGGAGTTTCCTGGGAATCAGACTTCCAATGGTGTTAGACAACTTCCTGGCTCTTGGGGTGTTCTGGTCTGGTGTCTCTAGAGCAGAAACTTCCCATCAAAGCTCCAGAGGTCTTTTCAGATCCAGTCTCCATTCACTTGAACTCCAACCATAGAACTCCATGCCCCTACTCTGGGATTGCATTAATCTGATCTGGGCAAACAGGTCTCAGCTGTCACTACTTCCCCTCCATCTTGATCTCAAACTGACAGCCTTACTGCTGAGCATGCCCAGGACTCTGGCCCCAGTCTTGGGAGGTGCACAGGACACCCTGAGGAACCCACACCCAGACCCATCCCTGCCTCCATATGTGTGCAGGACTCTGACCCTGGTCCTGGCAGGCACAGAGGATATCTCCAAGGACCCTACACTCAGACACCACCCAACCATTGGTCATGCCTTCCAGGTCAAGATATATTGGGCCTGTCCCCACCACTAAGCATCCAAGGTTCCAATATGGCATGTATGCCATTCTGTTTCAGCATGCCCCTTATCTCCAGGAAACCAGTTCCAAATCCAAGTCCTGGAACATAGTTCCAAAGGCTCAGCAAAATAAGGCTCCAGGCAGAAGCAGCTTTCTGGAAGAAGGTGGTCATCACCAAGGCAGGTTCTGACCCAATCCTTTGACCTGCAAATATGAAGCACTCAGAGACTTGCCTTGCTTCATCAGAGGGAACCTCAATTCAAACACCTAAAATAAGTTTTTCAAAGATGGAGAATCAAACTAGAAAAGGTTAACCTCAAACCCAAAATCCCACTACTTAGGAGCCCATTGACAAGGAGTGGTATAAAATCTAGAAAAAAAAATCAATGATCTGATTACTAAAAGGAACAGTGAACTAAAGGAAGATTTAATCGACTAAGTGAAAAGGCTCAAGAGTTGAAAAATTCTATCACCAAAGAAATAGATATACTGAAAAAAGGAGTAACAGCTAAAATCTGCAGTCAATCTCTTTAGAGGAATGATGGAAGAATTTAATAATAGACTAACTTCTAAAGAAAATAGAACCTCAGCTCTTTTTTTTATACATATAGTGGGAAGGGGAAGGGAGGGATAAGGGAGGGTAATTGGGGGGGCACTCCTGGGGATAATTGCAATATCCAGAATATATACACATTTTATATTATTTTGTTAAAATCATGTAAGATTGTTCAAAAATAAAAAATAAAAAAATTATAAAAAAATTTTTTTGTTTGTTAAACATGGTCTTACAATTAGGAGGGATTCATTATCAAAAAATCAAGAATGAGGAAGGAAGCAAGATGGCGTTCTGAAGACAAAAGGCTTTCCCTGCACATCCGCGACTGATCAGGATTTCTCCAACTTCTCACCAGTATTTTAAGGTGCGTTTGTGGGTATTACCATTGTGAACCACCATTCCTAATCTTAGCAGTAGATTTGAGGAATAGAGACTTGGGAGCAGCCAGGGGCTTTGTTCTGATCTGTCTTGGCTACCGCGGCTACTGCAGCTGCCGTGGCGGCAGCAGCCGCTCCGCCGGCGGGCATTTGCAACCCGCCTACACTCCCGCCCACCCGAGTCACATCTGCAAAGAAAAACCCGCACAGCTTTAAAATCAGCGTTCTGGCAAGGACCCCTCCCGGACCTGCATTCTGTCTGGCGACAGGATCAGTGACTGGATATAGCGTCCAAACAAGCACAGAGCAGCGGTTTGCGCGGAAGAGGCGGGGCAGGATCGGCAAGGGCGAGGAAGTCGAGCAAGCGTCCGTACTTTATCCGCTTGCTAATTACCACACTCCCAGCCTGACTGATTAGGGCAAGACGCCTTTGGGACTGCAAAGCAAGCTCTAAATACTCCGTCAGGAAGCAACAGAGATCAAAGGTGGAAACGGGACCAGAAGGCTTGGCTGAAGCCCTAAAGAAGTTGTGGGAGCAGCGAGGGACGAGGAGCATCCATTCTTAAAACCACACTCCCTGTCCTGGACCTGCCTCCCCCGGTCTGCAAAACAGGCTCATAAAACTATGCCTGGATCCAGCAGCTGAACACAGGCAGTCTCAGCAGAAGGTGAGGTCTGGGGCCTGAATCCTCCTCTCATAAAGGATCTGGGATTGAGAAGTAACGGTGTTCAAGGTTCTGTCCTCCCACCAGAGACAGGTCTTTCACAGGGCGGAAAAGCTGACCCCCACCTCAGGGATCACAGAAATCATGTCCGACAACTACCAGCAGATGGAGCTCTGATAATATATCTTCTGACTTTCAGATCCCCTGAATACATCTTCAAAAAAAGTTAAAACTGGTCATATCCAGCCAGAAATAGAAGATCCATTCCCTGAAAGGACCAGAGACAATCATACTATCAATTCTTCCAGGGTTTTCCAATTAAGTATAATTTTCCTTCCCCTCCCCCCCTTTTTTTCCCTTTATTTTGACTTCATTTTCTAGGTGTGTACCAAGGCGATATCTGGTGGAGTTTACTGGTTCTCCAATATATAAAAACTCTAGCAGTTTGTTACTTTTCTGTAATGTTAATGTTGTAGAACAGTTAACCCCTACCCCTCCTTTTTTTCCTTCTTTTTTTTTCTTTTTCTTTTTCTATCCCTTCTCCTTTCTTTTTTCTCTCTCCTCTTAGAGGGATAATTAACAATAGTAGTTCTTCTTAATTTGGTAGCCTGTTTTTAAGGTTTCTTTCTCTTTTCCTTTTTTCCTATTTAGCATATCTCTGACTCACTCTTACCCATCCGTCCTAGCCCTGTTATCATTCTTGAGAAGAAGGACTCCAGTCAGTGCATAAAGTAACTGAAATATTTTATGCCTGAAGAGCATAATTCTCAGAGAACATTTCTTCCCTTAAATTTTAGCAATAATCCAAATCCTGCCAATAACCCTTTTACCCTCCTTATATTAGGCCACAGCTATCCTAGCTTCCCCTCGGATCTGTATCTTCTTTTCTATTTCTTTCTTTCCTGCTTTATTTCAAAGTTAGTAAATCTTTTCTGTTCAATTTCCTTTTCTCTTCAAATGTTTTCCCCTTAGCATTGTCTTGTTCTTTCTACAGCAAATTCTTTAACTCCTCCACATTCTCACTGTAAATAATTGCTATACACAAACCTCTCTCTTAATTTTACCGGCATTACCCCCCCTCTGACTCCAAATTAGTTAACTCAATTTCACCCCCCATTGTTAAGACTGTGTAAATATTACTTCAGTAATTGTTAATCTGAGTAACACGTATTTGTTCCGGAATTTCTGTCATAGGTAATAGTAATTTTCTAGTATCACCAAAAGTATTGATTATTACTTACATTAGTTGCATAGGCCGAAATTGATAGTCCATTATAGTGAATGCTAAATAACTAATTTACTACAGTTTATTGTAAGCTTTGATTATGCACATTGCTAATTTACTTTTAGCGCATGAGGTGTTGGAATTCTACAAGGGTAACAAACAGTTTAGAGTAAAAAGGGTTGTCTTGTGAAATCAACTCTCCTGACAAAACCCCATCTCAAATAAGGGTTTGGACGGATCTCCCAACCCAACAGCTTAGTCTGTAAGGCAGAAGACAGGAAAAAGAACCACAGAACCTGTAGTGCTCCCACAAAAGTTTCATCTGGTAAATAAGAGAGAAGAATCTCTTCAAGCATGATAAATAAAACTCAAAGAGGTTCACAACAATCCCAAAACTCCCCTGATAAGGGGGCTATGGCCAGGGACTGGGATGAAAATCTAAAACACTATATCAATGAGCTGATAACAAAAAGGATCATCAACTTAAAAGAAGAGATAATGAAGGGAATAACGGAGAAAATCCAAGATCTGAAAGACTCGATTATTACAGTAATAGATTCTCTCAAAAAGGAAGTTACAGACCTCAAATCTGTAGTCAATGACATGAAAGGGACCATGCAAGAATTTAATAATAGATTAACTTCAGTAGAAAATAGAACCTCTGCCAATGAACAAAGAACCTCCGAAAATGAAGACAGATTGACCAAGCTAGAGCGCTCAGACACCAAAAAAGAAAAAAAATTAAATGACCATGACTACTATTTCAAGAACGTCTGGGATAAAATGAAGAGGAAGAAGCTGAGAATAATTGGAATACAGGAAGAAAATGAGACCCATACCAATGGTATAAGAAACATCCTCAAAGAGATCCTGAAAGAAAACCTCCCTCAAATAAAACTAGAATCTGACATGCTCATCCAAGAAGCTTACAGGACACCCAATAGGCCCAATCAAAAGAGAAACTCACCTACACACATCATATTCAAAATGTACAACAGAGATACCAAAGAAACTATATTAAAAGCAGCAAGGGAGAAATGCCAAATCACATTCAGAGGCAAGCCAATAAGAATTGTATGTGACTTCTCAACCCAGACACTGGAAGCAAGAAGGTCTTGGAATAACATCTTTCAACATCTAAATGACCACAACATGCAGCCTAGAATTCTATACCCAGCAAAGCTCAGCTTCAAATTTGATGGAGAAATAAAAACTTT
>PVKS010012329.1:0-54053 GCA_004027875.1 Aplodontia rufa
ATGCAGGGCTGGTTCAACAAATGCAAAACAATTAACATAATTCACCACTTAAATAGAATTAAGGACAAAAACCATATGATCATCTCAATGGATGCAGAAAAGGCCTTTGATAAAATCCAGCACCCTTTTATGTTCAAAACTCTAGAGAAGATGGGGTTGAAAGGACCATTTCTGAACTTTGCAAAGGCTATATATGCTAAATCCTCAGCTAGTATAATACTAAACGGAGAAAAGCTGAAAGCATTTCCACTAAATCGGGAACAAGACAAGGCTGTCTACTCTCATCACTTTTATTCAATACTGTTCTTGAAACCCTAGCTGGAGCAATTAGGCAAGAAAAGAAATGAAAGGAATTAAAATAGGAAGAGAGGAAGTAAAACTCTCCCTTTTTGCTGATGACATGATCCTGTATCTGGAAGATCCAAAAAACTCCATCAGTAAACTGCTTGAACTCATAAACAGATTTAGCAAAGTGGCAGGATACAAGATCAACACACATAAATCAATAGCTTCCCTATACACTAATAATAATAATAGGACTGAAGAAGAAGTCAGGAAATCAGTCCCTTTCAATATAGCTTTGAAAAAAATAAAATACTTGGGAATTAACCTTACAAAGGAAATCAAAGATCTCTTCAATGAAAACTATCAGTCATTGAAGAATGAAATCCAAGAAGACCTAAGAAGATGGAAAGATGCCCCATGCTCTTGGTTAGGCAGAATTAATACAATAAAAATGGCCATTCTACTGAAAGCTCTATATAGATTTAATGCTATCCCTATAAACATACCTATGCTGTTCTTTACAGACATAGAAAAAGCAGTTCTCAAATTCATTTGGAACAATAAGAAACCTAGAATTGCCAAAACACTACTAAGCAAGAAAGATGAAATAGGTGGTTTTGCCATACCAGATTTAAAACTATACTATAGAGCCGTAGTAACAAAGACAGCATGGTATCAAGACAGGAAAGAAGACCAATGGAACAGAATAGAAGACCCTGAAATAAACCCTCAAATCTTTAAACATCTGATTTTTGACAAAGGGGGGCAAAATATTATATGGAGGAATGACAGCCTCTTCAACAAATGGTGCTGGACAAACTGGTCAGCCACTTGCAGAAAGCTGAAATTAGACCCATATCTTTCTCCTTGCACCAGAATCAAATAAAAATGGATCAAGGAGCTAGGAATTAAACTACCTTGCAGCTACCTTGCAATTGATAGAAGACAAAGTAGGTCCAACACTTCAGTATTTGGGAGTAGGCAAAGACTTTTTTAACATGTCCCCTAAAGTGAAGGAAGTAAAGTCAAAAATCAGTGAATGGGATGCCATAAAGCTAAAAAGTTTTTGTACTGCCAAGTAAACAATCAAAAGAGTCAAGAGGTTTCCTATGGAAATGCAGAGAATCATGGGCTATGATTCCTCTGACAAGGGTCTCATATCCAGAATCTACAAAATCCTCAAAAATCTAAACTACCAAAACACTAACAACCCAATTAATAAATGGGCCAAAGAGCTAAATAGAAACTTCTCACCAGAGGACATTGATCAAGCCAATGAATACATGAGAAAGTGCTCTAAATGTCTTGTAATCAGAGAAATACAAATGAAAAGCACATTAAGATATCACCTTATGCCAGTCAGCCAGTCAGAATGGAAAAAATGAAGAAAATAAACAATAATAGATGCTGGAGGGGATGTGGAGAGATAGGGACACTAACACACTATTGGTGGAGCTGCAGACTGGTACAGCCCCTCTGGAAAGCAGTGTGGAGAATCCTCAAAAAACTAGGGATGAGCCCACCATACGATCCTGCTATTCCACTCCTGGGTATTTTCCAGGGGATTTAGAATCAGCACATTATAGTGACACAGCAATATCTATGTTCATAGCAGCTCAATTTACTATTGCTAGACTATGGAAACAACCAATTGTCCCTCACTGGATGAATAGATCCAAAAACTGTGGTACATATATACCATGGAATATTACACAGCAATTAGAAACAAGGATATTGCAGCCTTTAAAGGTAAATGGATGGCTATGGAAGAAATTATGCTTAGTAAAATCAGCTTAACCCAGAGAACCAAGGGTCGAATGTCTCCATTCATCTGGGGAGGTTGGAACTAGACTCAGGCCATTCAGAAAGGTGATTTATTATCATGTGTTAAATCCAGATAAGGTGTAATATTATATAGCCTAATACTTTTTTTAGAGATATTGTGAGTAAGAGAAGGGAGGGATATGGGTGGGAAATTGGGGGGGGCACTCCTGGGGGTAAATCTAGTATCCAGAAACTATATACATTTTATATTATTTTGTTATAAATTTGTATGGTTGTTCAAAAATAAAAATTAAAAAAAAGAATAAAAATCCCTGAAGAAGTTCGACAGGAAAGTTACAAGTAATGTCAAAAAGTTCTATATGTTCTAATCCTATTTTATGTTCAAATTTAAAATCTTATATTGTTCTTATTTTTCTTTATAATGACATAGCATGAACACCACCATACCCCTGGCCTTACAATTTTGTTTTCTCATGAGTGAGAGTGAGTTTGAAGAAATGTTTTTGAAATAATTGATTAAGAGTTTGAAGAAAGGCAAGAGAAAAACGAAAGAGAGAGGGAGAGCAGGGCATGTGTTTCCTGGATAGAATTTCTATTTTCATCATCACTGAATCCACAATGCACTGCATCCATCTTGGTAAATCTCTGGAGTAAAAAAAAAAAAAAGAGAGAGAGAAAAAAGGAAAAAGGAAAAAAAACCTATATATGGAGAGATTTTGAGAAGTATTATATTTATATATCTTCCTCAATACTTAATAAAGTATACATTATTATATAATGAGTTATAAAAGGGGAAAAGAGGACACTTTAGATAAAAATAAATGGCATCATCAATCAAAGACAAAGTGGTAGTTATCTAGACTTACATTGTGTAACAAAGGTTATTCATGGGGCTGGAGCAGTGACTCAGTGGTTACAGTGCTTGCCTGGCATGTGTAAGAACCTAAGTTCAAACCCTAGCACCATATACAGTGGTGTCAGAAGAACAAAACCCCACCCAGATGAAAAATAGTTGATTCTCTCTTTCTCTCTCTCACTTTCTTCCTTTCTCTCTTTAAAAAAAATAATAAAGGTTATTCATTAAAATAAGAATCCATAACTCACAGAAAGTCTATCATATGCATCACTATAGACACACATGCTTTACTCAGATAGTTTATATATAAATTAATTTTCTTTGAAAATAATATTTTTTTCTGAATCAATATTTAACAAAACAAAAATTCCTTACATAAGGTAAGCATGTAATTACAAAAGAGAATTTATTACATATTTTCATTTTTAAGATATGAGTCAGTTCATTTGTGATTTACCTTTTGTGTTATTTCATTATAGATATGAACACTGCATTGTGAATGTAACATAATACATTTTCTATCACAAATAGCTTACTCTTGATTTTGGTACATAATTCTTTATTGGTGTTGGGGAGCAAATTTGTACAAATTAAAAGAATATATGCAAACTACTGAGTATAAATTTACTATGCATGTATTCTATAGATTCTTCTTAAAATACAACTGAAGAGATTCGTGTTGCTAATATATCAACAGCACTGTATTTGTTAGATAATGGCACTTTAAATTCTCAAGTATTTTGTTAAAGAATTATTAGTACGTAGAGTATATACTTTTTTGCCACTAAAGGAAAAATTAAATAGAAATGATTTTTTTCAGCAATATAATAAATATTCAATTAAAGATTATAGAACAGTTTCCTAATACAATTTTTTCTTAAATTACTTTTGAAAATGACAAAATAATTGTAGTCTAAATTGTTACAACTATAAGATCTAGTAGTTAGACTTTCTCATAATGGCAAGAAAACACAAAGGAATAAAGAGATATTGTTTAGAAATATTTTTCATAGGTAACCTGTTCTTATTCATAATTGATCTTGGCTATGAATCACTTGTTATAATAAAGCAAACACAGAACTTAAGAGATATACTTAGGGGCTGGAGCGGTGGCTCAGCGGTTTCGGCGCTTGCCTGGCAAGCATGACGACCCAGGTTCAAACCCCAGCACCACATAACACAACTGAGTATTGGAGCAACGAAGGCCATGTGAAAAACTAAATAAAGTCTTTTCTGTCTTTCTCTGTCTCTCTCACTGTCCCTCTCTCTTTAAAAAAAAAAAGAGAGATATACTTAGAGCTTTATATATCCACATCTGGCAAACATTTTTAGATTTAGTAGTTACTCAATAAGATAATTATCACAATTTGTTCATGTGTTTTCTAAAAAAGAGTTTGGGATTCAATTTTACTTTTGTACTTTAAATATAATTTACTAAAACAAATAAACTTACAATACTGAACTCATGTAAGCAGATATTTAAGGAGGGTGGTTCCATCTGGTACATAAACTCATTCCATATCTGTACAAAACAATGCTCACATTTAGTATAAACATATACTTCTGAGTTGAAAGTTAGGTTTCCAAAAGCCAATGAAATAATTTATAACATATACTCCTACTGCTACTTCCGTCTAACTATAAAGATGCTGAGGTCCACAGGAAACAAGTTATTGAAAATATACTAAGATGTTGGAGTAGTGTGTATGTGTGGGTATATACAACACTCATTACAAAGATAAGGTAGCTTGGACAAGGAAATTTTGCCATTATAATCTTTTTTTAGTACTTTTCTGATTGGGTTCAAGGCAGCTGAAATTCTTATTCAATTAAATTGAAGGTGTCTGTCTAGACATTCATTTGTTGTCACAGTAAAATGAAGGCAATGCTTTATTAAAGATCCTAAAATTGACAGTGATGATATTCTATTTCAAGGGGTTTATTATTTCAGTACACACACAACCAATATATTCTGAAATCTTAGGCACTTAATGCAGAATGATCTTATCTGGGTTTTTTGTTATCATTAATGTATACCATGGTTAAGGCTTAATTAGTGAAAAAATTTGTTAGGCTGTATTATAATAAATTTTCTAGGGAATGTACTTATGTTACTATTATTGTTTTAGCTACTATGGGGATATATCTATATACAAATGTTTATGAAAATGTGTATGTATTTTGTATATATGATATAGTGTATGTATGTGTGAACAGAGAGGGAGAGAGAGAAAGTGTATAATTTGGGCATCTTATTGGTCCTAACCAAAATTTAATATTTATTAAAAGATCATGAGGAGGCTAAGGGTGTAGCACAGTGGTAGAGTACTTGCCTGGCATGCCCAGGCCATGGGTTCAATCCTCAGAACCACCACAAAATAAAAATTTAAAAAAATGAAAGGGATGGGAGGTGTGTGTGTATGGTGGGGTGAAGCTGGGAGTAATATTGGCCAAATTATATTGTTATATTGTGTTCACATAATAGATATGTAACAACAAATACCATCAATATGTACAACTATAATATTCCAATAAAATGTACAAAAAATAAATGATAAGGCACTATTTTAATAATATATTAATAGGTTTCAATTTTAGAATGTGTTTAAAAATACAAGGGGAGAGACATAAGAAAATAATACCAGAAGTGATTTTATTAGTGTGGGTAAAAAAAAAACAACTATAGTATAATACATCTTTGAACCTTAATTAACTGACAGTGCAAAACGCTTCAATCATGCTACACTAATTGAAAATGTTTCCTTACCACAAAAAAATGAATCCACTTTCTTCTTCCAAATGGTATAATGCTATAAAGGAGCCACACATTTCATTTTAGACTTTACAATGAAAAAATTCACCATTTAGAGCTGAGAGTGTGACTCATGCCCACAGGCAATACCAACTAGTTGGGCAACTACCAGCTACTTGGGAGGCTGAGACAGAACAATTATCTGAACCTAGAGAATTTAAGGCCAACCTGGGCAACATAGCTAGACACTGTCTCAAAAAAGAAAAAAAAATCTATCAATAATTCATTTGTTAACAATTATTATTATTATTATTAGTTAACAATTATTGACAGGATGTCTACTAATTCACATTAAATACTTTACCTCTGGGCTGGAGCGGTGGCTCAGCAGTTTCGGCGCTTGCCTGGCAAGCACAAGGATGTGGGTTCAACCCTAGCACCATGTACACAACTAAGTGTTGGAGCAACTAAGGCCATGTGAAAAATTAAATAAAGTTGTTTCTCTCTTTCTCTGTTTCTTTTACTATCCCTTTCTCTTAAAAAAAAAAAAACTATACCTCAGTTCCTATTACCCAATATATCATGTGGCATGATGAAACACATTCAAAAAAGACAAACAAGCATCAGAACTACACTAGGTATTACTCAGATTTTGGAATTAGCAAATAGAAATTTGAAATAATTATGATTAATATGTTAAGGGCTCTAATGAAAAAGGTAGATTACATACTAGAAGAGATGGATAATATAGGCAAAGAAATGTGAACTGAAAAAAAGAATCAAAAGGAAATACTAGACATTAGAAACACCACGTCAGAAATAAGAATACCTTTGAGGAACTCATTAGTAGACAAGACACGCTAGAGAAAGAATCAGTGAGTTTCATCATAGGATCAATAGAAACTTCCCAAATTAAAATAGTGAAAAAAGAATGAAACACACACACATACATACTCTTACACACACACAGAACATTCATGGACTCTGGGACAATATCCAAAGGTATAACCTACATGCAGAAAACAAAGAGTGGAGTAAAAGAAATATTTGAAAAATATCAAAGCAGAATTTCTCAAAATTAACAACAGATACCAAATCACAGATCCAGAAAGTTCAGGAAAAAAAGCAACAAAATAAATATCTCCAAATTTATACATCTATGCATATCTTAGAGTTCAAATTGTAAAAAACAAAAGACAGACTTTTGAAAGAAGCTGAGGATGGGGTGAGAGGGCGCATTTTTACCTGTAGAGGAACAGAATAGGAATCACAGCTACTTCTCATCAGAAACCCTGCAAATTCTGTATTTCATAAAATTATCCTTTAAAAAATGATAAATATAGACTTTCTCAGTCAAACCTTAACAGAGAATTCATTATCAACAAAGCTGTACTCTAAGAAATACTCTTAAAATTTCTTCAGAGAAAAGGAAAATTGTATAGGTCTGATACTTGGGTCTATATAAAGAAAGTATGACCAAAAATAAATAAAGGAATAATAAAACAAAAATGTACTTTTCTGTTTTATATAGAAGATAACTATTTAAAGTAATAACTAACAATATTTTAGTGATTATTGTAAATGCATAAATGAAACAAAGGACAGCAGTATCATCACGGACGGAAATGAGGAAAATAACGTTATAAGGTGTGTGCTTTGTACATGAAGCTACATGAAGCTGTGTAGTGTTATTTGATGGTGGGCTAAGTTATAAATTTATACATATTATGTGCTATTAAACATACATATAAAATTTTATATTCTGAATTAAAGAGCAAACACAAACATTTTTGAAAGAAGTATAATGATACAATAAAATGGAATCATATAAAATACTCAATTAAAACCAGAAAAGACAGAAAAAGAGGGGAAAACAAAATTCAAGTACAACAATTAGAAAATAGTCATGAATGTCGTAGACATATAATTTAATTATATCAATAGTCATTTTAAATATGAAGGTTTAAATATACTGATTAAAAGAGACTATCAGAGTGGTAAAAACTATAAGACCCAATTACATGTTAAATACAAGAAGCCCACTATAATATAAAGGCACATTTAGGTTAAAGTAAGGCATAGAAAAAGACACATCATGCTAACATTAATTAAAAGAAAGCTGAATACTATAGCTTGGATCTAGAATGTCCTCCATAGGCTCTTATGTTAAATGCTTGGTCCCTAGCCTATGATGCTATCGGGCTGCAATAGAACCTTTAAGAGACAGGGCCTAGTGGGAATTCCATGGGTCACTGGGAGACAATGGGACCCTGGCTACTTCTTCCTTTTTTGGGTTCCTGGCCATGAAGTAGACAGTTTGCTTTGCTACATGTTCCTGCCATAATGTGCCACCTTGACACAAGCTCAAAGCATGTTTTCTCTCATATGTGGAAGCCACAGTAAAATAAAGGAAAGTGGGAAGGAAAGATAAGATTACATAAAGAACTAATCAAACACAAATCAATAGATGAGCTAAAGGAAATCTAGTAGAGTAGACAAAGGAGAAAGGGACAGAGGAGGAAGGAACAAAGGGAAAAGAGGTAAGGAAAAAGGAGGGGCTCATGAACTGAAATTGATTGCCATGCATACATGAGTTTATTGGGATAAATCCACCTACTATATATAACCATAAAGCTCTAATTTAAAAAAAAAACAAATTACCAGGCAAAAATTAAAACTGTTTTTCATAAAATTAAACTAATTACACATACTACCAGCAACATCACTCAAGAGAAATGAAAGCAAGTCTATACAAATATTAGTACACAGATGTTCATAGAAATTTTGTTTTTAATATCCCCAAAATAGAAACAATCCAAAATGTTATATATGCTATATGGAAGACTATTCAGAAAGCATATGAACTACTTGTACATAAAACAACATGGATGAATTTCAAAAACAATACATTGAGGGGGAGAAGCTAGACAAAAAAGTACACACTAGGGGCTGGAGCAGTGGCTCAGCGGTTTCGGCGCTTGCCTGGCAAGCACGAGGACCTGGGTTCAAACCCCATCACCACGTACACAACTAAGTGTTGGAGCAACTAAGGCCATGTGAAAAACTAAATAAAGTTACTTCTCTCTTTCTCTGTCTCTCTCACTGTCCCTCTTTCTAAAAAAAAAAAAAAAAAAGTACACACTATATGAAACCACTTAAGTGAAACTTCAGAGCTGGGTGCTGTGATATACACCCATAATCTCAGCTACTCAGGAGGCTCAATATATAAAATAAAAAGGACTGGAGATGCAGTTCAGTGGTAAAGTATCATGGGTTCAATTCTCTGTACTGCAGAAAAGAAAAGAAAAAAGGAAGGGAAGGCAAGGCAAGGCAAGGCAAGACTTCAGAGAAAACAAGACTAGTCTATAGTGATAGGAAGTAGATCTGTGGTTGTCTGGGGTAGGGATGGGGAAGGTGGGTGGAGATTAACTATAAAAGGGAAAGGAGGATTTTTTTTTTCAGGTAATAGAAGTGTCGAAATTTTATTGTGATGCTAGTCATATAGTTATATGCCTTTGTCAAGATTAATCAACCTGTACAAAAAATGGGTACATTCTTATTGCATGCAAATTATACTTCCATTATGTTTTAAAATGTACTCACAGGAACACAACCTCTTTTAACTAACTCATAAGACTAACAGTATCCCAATACCAAAACCATAGAAAGGCATAAAAGCTCCACATAACTTAGTGTATGTTTATTATTAGACTTTTATTAGGAAAACACACAAATTAAACATTTGAAGACACTTAATTACTTACAGCAGGAAAAGGGAAGTTTGAATGAAAGTTAACAGTTGCAAGAGAGTCCTAACATAGGTAATCTAATTTTCAATTTTCCTGAAGCCTTGCCATATTTATCTCTCTTAAAAAACACATCTACTGGGGCTGGAGCAGTGGCTTGGCGGTTATGGCACTTGCTCAGCATTCACAAGGATATGGGTTCAAACCCCAGCACCCACGTACACAACTAAGTGTCAGAGCAATGAAATCCATGTGAAAAACTCAATGAAAATTGATTCTCTCTGTCTCTTTCTGTCTCTCACTGTCCTTATCTCTTAAAAAAAAATAAAAAAATGCATGTATTAACCAATTTTTTATTGAAAGAAAATCCCTATTCTAATACAAAATACTGATATTTATTTCCAAAACTAAGATGAATAGTTCCCTCCAGCTTTCACTACTTCTAATTTTTTTCAAAATTCTGTCAGAATCAGAGTTAAAATTCACTCAATCACAATAAAGATGTTGTCACATCTTAAAAATTTATGATCTTAGGGCCTATCCAGTTTTTTTCTCTGAAAAAAAAATCAGACATATACAATAGTAGACAGATTAATGCAATGAACTGCCATATATCATTATCACGGTTATAAAATTCAAGATGCTGTTATTTTTGCTTTTTCCCTTTTTCCTTTCTTCTAAAAGCAAATCTTAGACATCCTGTCTCTTCATGCTATATACTTCAATATGTACCCCCTTAAAAATGAATATTTTAAGACTTCTTTTTAATATTCTTTTTGTGTAGCTGGATACATTAGGTAGCTTTCTATATATACTAGATGTCTGGTTGAATTCTTGCCACCCTTCTTTGACACTGTAATTTTTTCAACTTCTAAAACCCACAGCAACTACACAATTAATTTCAAAAAAAATCTTTCAAAGAACATTCTTTCCTATAGGGTTTCATTAAGTGCCTTTGGCTTATAGCCTACAGTAAGCTAGACATGTCATTTAAATATAGCATAAACCTCAATTTTTCATTTGACAAGGAAATTAATTTCTGGTTTTCACAAAAGGATGGAAAGAAATAAAATTGGTCACAAAGATCTAGCCAAAGAAAAAATTATCCATAACTATTTTAATGGATATTATATACCTATATAAGTATATACTGGGTACAAAAACATTCTAACAATTATTTTTTTAGGAGAGGGAGAGGGAGACTGAGAGAAAGAAAAAGAAAATCAATTTTATTTAGTTTTTCATGGTTTTTGTTGCTCCGACACTTAGTTATGTATATGGTGCTGGGGTTCAAACCCAGGTCCTCATGCATGCCAGGCAAGTGTGACATCACTGAGCCACAGCTCCTATGCCATCTTTTCTCAGTAGGGACTCTTCCTCATAATTCATAGTCAAATATTCTTCACAGTAATGAATCTACAGATACTACATCACTTAACATCCATTCTACTAACCAACAAAAATCACAAAAAATTCAGTATATGGGGTCTGGAAAATAAACTTAATTTGTTTCCTTTGGCTACTGCATTGTTTCAAGAAGAAACAAAAGAGTATACCATCATTACAATACAGCTATCACTGTATCAATTGTGTCAGAGTTGATCTGTTAGCTTCCTGAAAGCTAAACATTAAGATGGTAAAAGCAAATAAAAGGATCTTCATCTAGAAAGCATGCTATCACTGACTGATCAATTAGTAATTTGACATAATGAAAAAGATAAAATGCTAAATACACCCTGCCTCTCTACCTAGGGAAAAAAAAGAAATAAGAAGATAGCAAGAGAGTAATCCACTGGAAATGGTGGGGACTTTCCCCCCCTGTTAAATAACATTATTGAATGGAAGGATTCTTCTGATTCTCAGTCTAAAGGATTTTGTGAGATGCCACCACCCATTTTTAGTACTTACACTTTCAAGCAAGAATTAACTATGAAAGACAGTTACTCCAAGGCACATCAAACTTGGGATATATATTTTACTTCATAATTCTTCTACATGAGGTCCAAACCAGCCATCTTAAGAAGAGTTCAACAGATTTACTCACAGGCAAAAAGAAAACAAAACAAACACAAACAAACTTCAAAACAAAAGTAGAAAGCCAGAGAGATAGCCCAGTTACAATCTCACTAAATGTACAAAGAGAGAGAAACTCTCAACTAGGCTGAGCACAAAAAGAATGACTTTTGCGATGCATGTGTGGATACTAATTTGTGACTCCATAAGATAGCAGTGCTTTCATACATGCATTATTCGTCCTCTGTACGATACTTGTCTTAACCTTTCAATACAATTGAATCTAACAGAACCTATTTTTAAATTCAGTATGGTTGTACAAGATAAAGACATTCCTTAAGAAGCAAGATTTTTTAGTAAGTTAAAGATGAACTGCTGGGGGCTGGAGCAGTGGCTTAGCAGTTATGGTACTTGCCTGGCATGTGCAAGGATACAAGTTCAAACCCCAGAACCACATATGCAGCGAAGTGTCTGAGCAACGAAGGCCACATAAAAAACTAAATAAAAAATTAATTCTCTCTCTTTCTCTCACTGTCCCTCTCTCTAAAAAAAAAAAAAAAAAATGAACTGTCTGGTTAAGAAGTCTTTTTCATTTTGTTCTGCTATTTATGGCAATGTAAACTAGAATACCAAATATTTTTTAGAGTTTATTAAAAGTAAAATAATGACTTTTCTGTGTCTGAATCAAGTCAGGTTAGAAACCTGCTGGTTACTCGAATGTAAAATTAAATCAATGTCATTTAATAAAAAATTTTAAAGTAATACAACAAACTGAAACATTTTTACTGCAGACTTAAAAAGTAAAAAGTTAAACTACAGATTTATCTCAGGAATAACTCTGAGACAACTGTATAATGAATATTTTTCTTTGTTCATTTTCCCCATCCATTTCACCACCAAAAAAAAGTAGATTATAAAACCTAAATCTTAGAAATGTTAGGAGTTCTTGCAAACAGGCTGCTGTTTTAGGCTAAAAATGCTTGGCTATCCTTTAAAAGTTTTTTCCTATTTTCGTGTTAGCATATATAAATGCCTATTTGTTAAATGTTAATAATCTCTATCTTAGAGGGAAAAGGATTTCCTGCAAAACACCAACAAACAAACAAAAAACCCAAAATCTATTAGTGAACTAGAGGCTCTTTTATTTAACTTACCTGCATAAGAGCATTAGAATCACATTAAAAATCAATTAATTAAGAACTAGTCATCTTTCAGTCTTAGGAACACAAATGTTTGAAATAAGGGAAAATACTGTCAAACTTCTTTCCCTCCATATGAATAGGTTTTTACATTTACTATCACTTGTTGTCTGAAACAAAGGGTTTTAATACCATTTGTTGGTTGGGGAAAGCCATAGGACAGGGCTTTCTTTGGCACAGATTTATGTAAAAGAAATATTAAAAACTACAGACCCTCTTAAAAAGAAGTGAGGATGGTATCTCACTATAATTGTAACCATTATTTTTATATTTCTTTCAATCACATACAAGTGCACCTGAAAATACAGTTACATAGCAATGGCTGCACACACTTCATGCCTGAAATAGGTGCGCTCACAAAGTAGGAAGAATGGAAACTAAAAATACATTTTATGGAGGCAGTTCCAAAGATTTACAAACATGTACATATTGTCACTTGAGGAAAAGAAAGATAATTTAAACAATTGGGCTTTATGAGAACTGGGTGTTGGGGAACTGCTAAAGCCAAAATATTTCAAACGTATATAACAATATTTAAACGTGGTGCACACCTAAGATAGCATGGAATCACAAAAGTTATTAAACAAATCTCCAGTTCTTATGATGATTTATCCCAATATCCCAAATGGTAACTTTCTCTACTGAAATCAGGCAAAAAGGCTATCTGTCAAATATAGTTCAGCACAGGCTTTCCACACAGTAGTTACAAGTTGCTCAAAAGAGTAAAGTGCTAAAATTTATTTTGATTTTCTTAAACTCACTCACTTGTGACCAATCTCATGTGCAATGGTAAAAGCTGAACCCAGGCCAATGTCTTCATTAATGCTGCAACTCCTTTCAGGCTCACACATTCCAGCCACAGAGGCCAAGCCTGAATAAACAGAAAGAGACACAAAGGGTCAAGCCAAGGTGTTTCAGTCTCAAAAAGCTCATACTTATAAATGCTTGGATTCTTTTTAATAACCTCCATGCACAGAAGGTGCAGTTGGCAAAAGGTTAACTTTCTAGTCATTTGCAAAATCACTGGGGGGAATTTCAGTTTGCCGGCTAGACATTAATATTTTTTGAACTGCAGTCAGTGCTGGAAAATGTCTAGACGAGGGGTTAGATTTATAAATTTTACTTCTGGTAACTTGGGACCACCTAGTAACTTGAGCCAGAAGAGGGAATTCAAGAAAGCTTTTCTATTTTAACATTCTTCAGGCTGTAGAAAGCAAAATATATTCACATTATTTTTCTAAAGTGATCTGTTTAACTTTAGTGGGTTCATAAAAATATACAAGCAACTTTTTAGTTATAAAAAAAGGGAGGGGGAATCCCAAATGTTTTTTTTAATGACATTTTTTATAAAAACAAAATGAATGATTCAGAAGAGAAAAAGAGAATTGAAAGATGTATGGGGTTTTGCCTTTTTTTAATTCTTCTGAAGTGAGTCCTGATAGTGATGCAACAATTTCTTTACTACTTTTAATGGGAAGAAAGTCATTCACACATTCAGTTCAGTTTTCCTCTCCCCACCCTCTTCAATGCATTAGAGTTTTAGTAATAAAGCAAAAACTATGGTGTTAACTTGCTGATTCTAGTGAAATGTTATGTTACTCAAGGTATTTGCCCTCTGAGAATTTTAGTATGTAAAAGGTTTAATATTTACTTTCAAATGAATATCATGCTCTGTGAATAAGTACAGAACTTTAAAATAGGGCTTAGAAAAAACAATTTTAGACAAAAGATGTCATCAGTTATAAGGAAATAAATGCCAAATCATACTTAATACACTAACACTGAGCTATTTATAATATGTTTTCTATATATATAACAGATATTTTATATAGTTATTTAGAAGCATCGAAGGAAAAAAAATATTTTATATGTTATTATTGTCACTCAAATATTATTACCTTCCCACCAAAAGTTATTTTAATTCAATTCAATGAGTATTTACTGAGTGCAATTATTAATGTTTTATGCTAAGTGCAATTTCCCAGTTGCACTAATGGAGAACAATGAATGCTATTCAACTAATACTTTTCTACTGACAAGAAAGCTCTGGAAATTATTCTCTGCATTTTCTAGTGCAAACATCAAAATAATAACTATGTTGGAACAGAACTAAGGTCAATGTTGGATACTAATAGTTTGCTTTCCCTGTTTTACATGGGCTTGGCAGGAGCTAGGGAAGAGTTGATTTCTGCCTCAGAGTTGTTATAAATACATATGAGACCCTTGTAAGATCCTTCCATTCACTTAGAGGTCTTGTACCTGAAAACAAAAAAGCATGTTTAAAAAAAAAAAGAGGGACACTTGGGGCAAAATGAATTAATTTTCTCAGCTAATCAAAAATTTTAGTAAATGTCACTTCCAGTCTCCACTGAAAGACACATACACAGGCACATACACATGTACACAAGAGGAGAATCAAAAATTCTGCAACACATTATCTGGTTTTTAGGTCATTGGGTTCAATGTGGCTCATCATAGTGAACAAAACCACAATGAGCAATATTTCTGGTTTGAGCAAAAAAAAAAAGAATTACTAAAAATAATATTTGCTAACTGAACAGTTTTTACATTTTGCAAAATATATTATTCCATGGGATATCTTTTTTGGCTTAGTTGTTGTTGCTGTTGTTTTTGTTTTGTTTTGGTACAGGTCATGCAACTGTTTTCAACTAAGAATTCCCAAAGACTCTCCAGGGTGTCTTTACAAGTACAGATATACTTCTGATAACTGATATAAAATTGTTAACGGGTAAAAGAACAACTTAAAAAAGAATATATTTGGAAAATAACTATTCATTGTTGAAACATAAAGGGTCTTAACTTTTTAAATGATAGCATTTTAAAAACTAATTATTTTCACAAGCTCCTACCATTTTCTGGTTTCCTATAAAATTGAAGCTATCAAAGTTCTTATGTGTGATTGTGTTTATAGGAGTTTGATTTTTATTTGGGTCATTTAGATTTCCTCAGTTTGATGGCCATAGTTTGCACCCTTAAACTTACCTAGCTAAATTAAAATTGGTCATCAGTTATTAAGCAAGGGAATATGCAAAAATCAGTATAAAAATCAACATGAACTTACTAGAAAAGTAATGAATTTAATTAAAATTAAGTTGTTATAAAGTAATAACCTGTTTAATTCTGTACTGATATATTTTCCACAGATGAAGGTCAACACCTGCAGTTCATTCAGTCTTCACCACAAGAGACAATACAAAAAAAAATACAATGATTTATAATTTGAAAGTAATTTATATTGAGCTTGAAAATGCATTTCCATGTACCTGTTAATGTATTGATTCTAGAGAAAATTCAACAATCAAATTTCAAACACATTATTTAAAAAGAAATAAGTAGAATAGGAAAATGCCTGAAGTCTTTGGCTATAATGACAGTAAAAATGCCAGGCAGTGGTAGTACTAATGTCACAATGAGATTTATAGTTATTAGTTTATCTTTTTAATCACCATTACATTTTTCAGAGGAGATAAAATTAGTGAAATTTATATAATCTTTATTATGGGGATAAATATTTGTTTCCTAGTAAATGACACATGTCCACAAAGGTCAAGCTTAAAATTTTTTAGGAATAATTTGAAATGTACCAGAAAGGTAAATGGCCAAGTTGATAATAAAGAATAAGTCATTGATCCAGAAAGATAATCTGAACTATCTTCTCTTTATAAAAACAAACAAAAAGAAAAAAAACTTACCCAGTGTTCCACAGGGCTTATTTTTATAAGTGCAGATATCGTATCTATGGAAGAGAAAAAAAAAGAGAGGTGAAATTTGTAATTTGATCAAATTTGTAAAATAATTTTTGTATATTCATCGTATATCATTCTGAGACCTCTGGTTGTCAGACAACAATAAATGCAATTTATGAGCAGCCAGCTGGAATGTTGGAATTGTCGGGACTCTGGGGAACACAGCAGGCTGCCCTGTACTCCCAATCTCTGGCTAAAAGCCAACAGGACACCTGCTATTAAGAAGGTTAAATTGTATTTTTATATCAAAAGTTCCATAAAACCATCTACCATACTGTTTTGAAGCTATTCTAGTTTGTCTGCAGATTGCTACCGCTTCTACAAAAAGCAAATGGGTGGATTTTTATTCCCAAGCTCTTTTGAACCTGCTGGAGTTTTTTCTTAACATATCCATGGACTATATTTTATGCTTCTGAGTCATAAGCACTGTCTGGAGTTCCTTCAACTCTAACACAGGTTCTTGGTTTTTAAAAAAAGGCAATGTAATACGGTAATGGAAATTAAATTGAGAATACATATATATTTACCCTACTTGTATACCAGCAATTTAGCATGTTTAAAATATATTTCTAAGCGATTTTACAGATAAATGAAATCCTCAATATAAAGATTCCCTAATGTTGGTCAGACTTCTTTTTTTTTTTTTTTTTTTTTTTTGTACCAGGGAATAAACCAAGAGGCGCTTAACCTCTGAGCCATATCCCCAGTCCTTTCGGTACTTTATTTTGCGACAGGGTCTCACTAAGGTGCTTAGGGTCTCTCCAAGTTGCTGAGGATGGCTTTGAGTTTGGTATCCTCCTGCCTCAGCCTGCCGAATCCCTGAGATTACAGGTGTGCACCACCATGCCCAGCTGGTCACACTTATTCTAATACTGATTATAACTCAATACAAAATTTTAAGACCATAAAGTAAAATTGCATATTTATATTACATTTAGAATGTTAAGTCAATGTTGATGGATATTTTAAGTATTTTCATAATGATATCCTTATAAACTAATCTTTAAAACCAACACTGTTTAGAGTTTCTCATTTTAGAGTCTGAAAATTTTTTATTTGCCTAGGTTTTATGCTAGAAATGAAACATTTTCCAGGTTAAAAAAAAGTTTTAGAAATTAGAAGGAAATCCAAGTTGTAAAAGTTATCTTTTACTGTATATAAATAATGGCTAGTCAATATTAGTGGGGCAGGGACTAGTAGTGAATATATCCTTATTCATCAATCAATAGACCACAGCGCACTTTCAAGAAACAAATATAACATCCACACATATGGACAGTGTTATTGAACTCATTGAAATCCCTGGGAATTTTCTCTGCCTATTTATAGAATTTGAAACTTTTCATTTAACATTTGAAGAGTTTTTCTTTTCCTCTTGTAGAACCTTTCCTTTGGAATGTTCATATATTTATCCTGTCTTCTCTTGCAATTGGTAAGCCATGGGATGACAGGGTTGGAACACTCTTGAATGTAAGATAGAGAGCACTGGTACACTCACAAAAGCATCATAAAGTATATTTGGGTGTCACAGTCAATTTATCTTATAATCATAGTGTGTTATGTCTGTTGCATTATATAGACACAATTCATTCCAGCAGTCTTAAAAAAAGGTAAACAAAGGCTTTTCATGGGTAACACAGAAGTTTAAATAAAATCTATTTCCAGATCTTCAACTGATCTGCCTGAGAATGCACTTTCAATCTACCAGTTTTCAAGTTGTCTTCCCCTTTTAAAATTGCCCTGTTTCCACTTTTGAAAAAATAAAAAAGTCAACATCTCATGCATCCCAAAAATTGTTATTCTACCTTGTCCCCAGGTTAGAAGTCTCCAGAAAATAAGGCAAAGCAATAATTCAAGAATGCACTGATCCTGGGAAATTATATCTTAGCAGCAAAGCAGGACAAATTGAAGGAAAAGATACTTATTTCATCCTGGCAAGACTGCCTTTTTGCCAATCCTCCTGTTTATAAATCAGTCTATATATCTATATCATGATTATAATTCAGAAATGGAATGGTTGTCATGGAATATATTAACATGTTCATTTAATCTAAAAAATGAAATCAGACTTGTTATTGACAGACAGTAAGTCTGACCAAGCAAGTAGTCTGGCAATGAGGACTGAGTCAGACAATCAGATTATGTAGTGAAAATTTTCCATGATTGGCATGATTGGGCAAGCTAAATATGCAGCTCCAAAATTCACTTAAAGCATATAACAATATATAATATATTTACTATAGTCTCAGCAGTTACTTTAATGTATGATAAAAAGTATTTTAGGTAGCTGGGCATGGTGGTACATGCCTGTAATATCAGCTGCTGGGGAGGACTAAGACAGGAGGACTGCAAGTTCAAAACCAGCCTCAGCAACTCAGCAAGGCGTTTAGCAACTTAGTGAGACCCTGTCTCGAATTTAAAAAAATAAAAAATAAAAGTGGCTGAGGATGTGGCTCTGTGGTTAAGCACCCCTGGGGTTCAATTCCTGGTACCAAAACAAAACAAAAATTATTTTAGATAAAATATTTAAAATCTGCAAAGTGATGGTCATTTAAAAAATGCATTTAGAATGTCAATGAAACAAAAATATTAGAGACCACAAAGAACAATTTACACAGAGCAGTCCTTTTTCATATCCTTTTGTCTACATCTTTTATGTTGGATGTTATTCTTATTTTATATTGAATATAATGATGAATATTATCTCATTGTGTAACACTGCCCTAAATAATGCCATAAAGGCTAAAGCCATCAAACAATAATGCAAGCTAAAACATCCTAGAGTAAGATAATTCAGTGTGCATTTTCTTTGGATTTCCCCAATCCTTTGACATGTCTATAGAATTCTCTATAACATATTAGGAAGAAAAAAATGGCTTTTGTATTCTATGTACAATACATGGCAGCCATCTACATTCTGTGTTCACAGGAAGCCAATTATGATCTATGTATTATCATTTAATACCATGTACTGAGAAGGAACATTGTTACATTCATTCTTTCATTTATGTATTTTCTGAGAGCTTATATACCCAGGCATACTACCATATACCAGGAATCTAAGTTAGTTGTGGTTTGGGAAAAGTATATAAGCTACAAGATAATGTGGAAAGATTACATGCAATAAATATAAATTTATAAAGTATAACCAATCTCTGTAAGCAGTTATAATTATGATTATTACTATAATCAACTTTTACACAAAATACAGAGGAAAAAGTGATGCTACCTAGAAAACTAGGAAACAGACACCTTTAGTTTCCAGGCATAAATCAGAAAACTCAAAGGAATAGTCTAGAAAGGGAATGGCATATCCAAGGAACTAGAAGAAGTTCAGAGAGGATAAAACCTTGAATGTTTAGAATGAAATGTCAGAAAATATATTTAGAGAGGTGATGGTAGAGTAGTTAATTAAGTATCTTGAATTACTAACCAGATTTTTTTTCCATAGAAAAAAAGCAACATGGAAAATAGTTTGCATAGTTTTTTTATTTTAAAAAAATTTATTTTTATTGGTGCATTATAACTGTACATAATGATGGGATTTATTATTGCATATTCATAGATACATACAATACAACAATATAATTTGGACGATATCCCCCCCCAGCACCCTTTCCCACCTTCCTCCTCCCATTCCCTGGTCCCTTGCCTCTCTTTCTAGGTCATATATTTTAGTAGAAAAGTTTTTTAAAAGAATATTTATGAGACTCTATATAGAGATTGCGAGTTTGTGAATATATTTGTATAAAGAGAGGACAAGAGCAGGTATCTTGGGGAGAAGGGAGAATGTGATGATTTTATTGTGTATATTTCTGTATGAAAGTGTTTTAGCTATGCTTTTCTCTGATGATCAATACAAGAGAAATTTGATAATTAGTCTAAGGTTTAAAAAATGTTAAAAATGTATTTTGCATTGAAAAAAGATCAGTTGTGTTCCAGATTTGTAGACAGGCAAAATGTTAAGGCACTGCGCCACTTCACTTGAGCACACAAAAATCGAATGAGCTTCACAGGCTGTGCACTTAAATAAAGCATCTCAGATTTGTCCTCTATGCCCATTCATTGGTTTGCAGGATTATTCTGCCTGATGACAAATATAAGGTAAAATAATTCTATCCCTAAAATATGTTCATGCATATATTAAGTGCATTTTTCAGGCAATATTTTCAGAGAACATAAATAACAGAGAGCTGAGTTGTCATCAAGTTTTAATGAGTATGAACCATTTTGTGCCTTCTTGTTCCTTTAATAAATAGTTGTATGTGTAATTGGAATTGGAACTAAAATTTCCCTTCATTATAACTAATAACAAGCCTCACTTATTAACAGTTTGCCTAACCTTAGGTCAGTTTGCAACAATAAAAACACCTGATTGAGGGAAGAAAGATATGACAGGAAAATAAGAAAAATTATTTACATATGGCTTTATGAGCCATATGTAATAGATTTATCTTCTTTAGGCTATTCTTACAATTGTATTTTCTGAATATATATTACAGATTAAGAGAACTAGACTAAACAAAAGGAAGACTTCAGTCACAGATTAAAAATTTTAGACCACCTTATCCATGAATTACATAATGGATATGAATTACACAATTGATTCCTTTTTTAATCAATTGTATTTATTTTTTTCATCTGGCCTTAGTTTCTCCAACACTTAGTTGTATGTATATGTGGTGCTGGGGTGTGAACACAGGTCCTTGTGTCCTTGTGCATGCCAGGCAAGCACTCTACTGCTGAGCCACCACTCCAGTCCCACAATTGATTTTTTTTTTAAAGGGGTTGGAGAGAAACAGGGGGAGGGGAGAGAAACAACTTTATTTAGTCTTTCATCTGGTCTTAATTGCTTCAACACTTAGCTGTGTGTGTAGTGCTGGAGTTTGAACCCAGGTCCTCGGGCATGCCAGGCAAGTGTAACACTGCTGAACCACCACTCCAGCCCCACATAACTGATTCTTAAAGGTACATTTATAGCATAAATTGGGAGTGATAAATCTTTTTTTTTCAGAGATGAGGACCAAACTCTGGGCCTTGTGCATGCTAGGCAAGCGATCGGCCACTGAGCTAAATCCCCAACCCCAGGAGTGATAAATCTTAAAATTTAAATTTTTTATTCAAGGTAAATTTCCTCAACTATACTGAATTTTCACCTCAAAATATAATAGAATACAAATATTTTCTAATACTTTTACTTGCTTAACAGTGTGTTACCTGCACATTACAAAATGTCCAACACAATTACCAAGTAATTATTTGAGAAATTTTGGTAATTTTAAAATTGCTTAATTCTATTATTTTTATATTGTATAAACGGATTCTTCCATATTTTACCTTTTAAATTTTTGTGGGTTATTTCTTACTCTATCCACTCTTTTATTCATCTTTTTTTTTTCTTTTTCATGTGTAAGTTTCTGATTCTTTCCTTTGGTACAAATTATTCTCTGCTATCAGCCCCATATTGCTACAAATATGAAGAACTTTGAGAAGTCACCTAATTTAGGCTATACTACATTTAAGTCACTGTCTCTTAAATTAGACCCACTACATACCAGCTTATTTTAGTTCTTTCTTTATCCTGACCTTCTCATTTTTACCTTGTATCACACTCATTTCCTATCCCATCAACCCTTCTCTGCCTATTTTCCTTCAGACTTGAGCCAATCAGAAGAAAATGCAAAGATAGATATAATGTAAGGGATCCCAAACATATAAGTGGTGCATTTTTAGGACTACTTTGTGGTAATATGAACTGAAGAAAGGAGAGACTGAAGGGAATGATTTCCCATTGCTCATTCTCAGGACCCTGTACATAAATCGGTCACTACTAAATTTTGACTGATTTGATATGCCAGGAGCCCCTAAATACAGAGTTATAATCTAAACTTGAAGCTGGGTTAAGAAGTACACTAGAATCCTAAGAAGGAAAAGAACTGAAATATAACTAGAAATGTTTCTTTGGATTCTAAATTTGGATAGAAAAACACCACCTTATTGCATACTACTTTTTTGTTTGTTTTCTTTTCCTGAAAGATAATAAAGGCTTAAGAGCAAATGAAAAAGAATTAAGAAACACCATCTTAGGGAATCTAATAAAGCCTAGCGCTTAAAGGAAATCAAAGTTTTACTTCTGGATGAGTAGATGCATGCATATGTTGTCACTCCTTTACCCTATATTCATAATGAAATTGGACTGATGGAACAAGCTCAAAATCAGAAAATCTGGTCAGTTTTCTAACACTGTAACATTGGTATACTTTTCTGCTGTGGATACTTTCAACTCTTTTAATCTCTTAATCACTTTTGCCTAGGCATGACTATCAGAACAAACTTACCAAAACACATGGTTAAATTTCATTTTAATGTCTGCAAAATAAAGAACTACCCGATAATGATGAAATACTCAGATGGCTCTTACAACCTTTCCTCAAAACTATATTCCATCCTTATAAAAGGAAACAATCATTTAATGAGTTCTTTTCAACATTTCAGTTTGAAAAGGGAACAACTCAAAATCTAAACATCAAGTCTTTAACACTGAGTCATATACTTACTTCCAATCAACATCTTCTAGGTTCTGCATTGTCTCAGTTGTTTCTCTTAGGTGTGGTGGTGATGGGGTTGAGGAGATACTACCCCAAAATATGGTACTTAAAATACGGAATATTTTAAGCTGAAGGAATTTGAGAAAACAGAAGTAAGAAGCTCACTCTTTTACCCAGCCCTACTCCCCTGAATCAACCCATAAAACCTGGGAAGGATTTTCTGACCTTCCCTGAAGCAGGTCTTAAGACCCTCATAATAAAAAAATATGTCCTCATACCATGGGAAGAATAGCCTTATCTCTGAAGATAAAAGGCCACAGACAAAGATCTGAACACAGGATTTACTAAATCTTCCTCTGGTTCTCATCATTAGATCATGCCCCCTTTTCATGTTTGTAATATATTTGTACACATATACTACCTCATATTTATAATATATTTCCTCCAAAAGTGTCATATTTCTCCACAACTATCTATTCTTCATCAAACCTATGGTAAGAATACACTCAGGTTTAACTGCTTGCTTAAGCCTTCATTTCCTTACAAAGTCTCTCCTGGCATATAAAATATATTTAATAAATTTTTTCTCTTGTTAATATATTTTTTATATGATCCTCAGCCATGAACCTAGAATGCGTAAAAGAAAAGATATTCCTCCTTCTCTGCAGTGGTGAAAATCAAGTGATAGAGACATAACTCTTCTATTTCCTTTAAGTATACCAAGGGAGCAACATTATAAAACCGACTTCAAAATTATAAAAACAACTTTAAAAAATGGAGAGAAAAGTATTATTTAATGCAATGAGGAAGAACACCTATAGCTCCTTATAATAAGATAAAAAGATTATAAGATGTCTTTAAATAAAGGGATAATTTGGTTCAGTTTATGTAACTTATTTTACAGGTAACCATCTTTGATAATATTAATCTCTTTATATAAATAATATCTATTTATCTGAATAAAGTTATTTGCTGATACTTCATATTTTTATTGGTGCATTATAGTTGTACATAATGGTGGGATTTATTGTTACATAGTTGTACATGCCCACAATATAACAATATAATTTGGCTAATCTCATTACCCAGTATTTCCCCATTTTTGCCAATACTTTTGAATACCTAAGACATAAGACGAACCAAATGTTACACTAATAAGCAAATGTGTTTATTATGATGATGTGAACCACCTTAAACAAAAGTTCTCAAAGATATGTCAGATGCTTATTTATTGCTTAATAAATATCAGATACTTCTAAGCTACTGATTCCCATAATATGTCAGAGACTCCTCATGCTTTCATTTATGGCATGAATTCAAGTATTACTATCACTTTGTAAAGTCCCTCCCTATATTGCTCACTATTGTTCCCAGCCTCTAGCAAAATACCTGCAGCACAGAAATTGTTTAGTGTTTATACAAAATTAAAAAAATTCTAGAAAAGTTATATCAGTTTACACTTCCACAAATCATTGTCCAGTACCCTTAATTTCAATAACGTGATAACTCCAAATGTCAACCCTAATTTTCATTTCCCAAGAATCATTAATAGAAAAAATTATTTTTAAGATATCAGCACAGTTGGATGATAAAATTTTTGTATGTTTGGCAAGAAGGTAAGTACATATGGAACAGTTTTGATTCATGAAATCACTTATGAAAAGATTGTTTCTTATTAACAAATAAAAAATTGATGCCATGTTTTCAACAAATATTTATTAAAAGCTTACCAAGTATGAGGGGAAGAAAAACATGAAAAAGACTGGCATAATTCCTTAGCTTAAGAAGCTCACAGGGCTGGAGTGGTGACTCAGCGGTTATGGCACTTGCCAGGCGTGCGTGAAGACCCGAGTTCAAACCCCAGCACCATGTACACACTTAAGTTTCGGAGCAACAAAGGCTACATGAAAAACTAAATAAAACTAATTCTTCTCTCTCTCTCTCTCTCTCTGTCCCTCTCTTAAAAAAAAAATCAAACAAAGAAGAAGCTCAGAAATTTTTCTAAAATCAGTAAAGGTTTAGTTAGATATCACCAGAAAGAGAAAGTGTTTTTACTCTTTTATATCACTGAAGTACAATTTATTAGACTGTATTTTGGTCATTTTAGAGTCATTTTTGGTATTTTCCTTCTTCTTAATTCTTCCATACAAACTCGATAATCTTTCCTTGGTATAACTGTATTAGTCCTTGCAGTTCTGACCCTGGTTATGGATTCCAAATGTATAACCTTACTTATTTCTTGTTGGGAATCAGTGGAAACATCTTCTATCTGAAACTACCATATATATACTTTTCCATTCCCAAAATAGTTCTGTTCATGCCATTATCATATTAAAAAAACCAATTGCTCCAAAAATCTAACCTCTTTATCTTGGAACTAAAGACCCTTCATAATCTAACTTGTATTTGCCTTTCTAAAATTGCTTTTTATTTCTTCAAATACATATTCTCCTGTAGCCAATACTTACTAAAAAAAAAAGTGTTCACCTTTCCTTCATTCAAAACTTTTCATGAAGTACCCTCCTTCCTTCCATTTCCTTGGTGAAACTCTTGATATTCTTTAAGATCACTTCAAATACACTATCATTCATGACAAAGTGATATATCCCTTTTCTAATTGTTACACATTCGTGCATTTCACGTTTTCTTATACCATGGTTAGTTATATAAGCGTCATCTTCCTCTGAAATACTGTCATCAATATTTAAAGGATATAATAAAATATGCCCATTCAACAAAGAGGAGGAGGAGGTGGTGGGAGGAAAGTGGAGGAGGAAGAGGAAGAAGAAAAAAAGAAGAGGAAGAGGAAAAAGAGGAGGAGGAAGAAGTTATGTCTGATCCCTACGATGTTTACAATTCTCATTGTGAATTATAAAATAGTTTACAGATTATGATTAAGCTTTCCATGTGGCTTAGCTATAAGGAAGCAAAGTGCTCATTACCTAATTTGTATATTTTAGTCCACTGTCAGCAATATTTTTCATTGCAAATCAAGCATCACTTTGCACACTGATTTCATATATATCATTTTTTCAAGAGTTTGCAAGAATATCTAAAACCTGGACTTGTATACTAACAAAAACAATTTTTTTAAACCCCCAAGGTTATGAGACAGATATACAGTTTTCTAAATTCAAATAGTTAATAAGTGCCACCCTGAGAGACATATTGCCATTTACCAGGAGTAAATAACAATAATTCTAGTATCCTTTTGTAGCTGTTCAAATACACTGTTTTTAATATTTAAAAATTTATAACCATCAGAGCACATAAAACAAAAATTGTTAAATTTTTAATTAAAAAATGTTGGTTTTCTAGAAAATAATTATGTTGCTCTCAACTGTCAATCTGTCAACAACTGTATGCCAACAAACTAGACAAATAAGGGAAATATATAAATTCCTAGAAATATAAACTTATGAGTGCCTTATGAAGAAATAGAAAATGTGAACAGACCAACAGAAAATAAAAGATTGAATTAGTAATCAAGAAATTTCAGGGGCTGGAGTAGTGGAATGGCAGTTACGGCACTTGCCTGGCATGTACAAGTACACGGGTTCAAATCCCAGCACCCACGTACACAACTCAGTGTCAGAGCAACGAAAACCATGTGAAAAACTCAATAAAAATTGATTCTCTCTGTCTCTGTCTCTCTCACTCTCACTGTCCTTCTCTCTTTAGAAAGAAAGAAAGAAAGAAAGAAAGAAAGAAAGAAAGAAAGAAAGAAAGAAATTTCCCAAAATGGGGCTGGAGAAGTGGTTCAGCAGTAGAGCACTTTCCTGGCCTGCGCAAGCACCTGGGTTCGATCCCCAGCACCACATACCAAACTAAGTGGAGGATAAATAAATAAAAACCAGATGAAAAAATTTAAAAATTAACTCTCTCTCTCTCTCTTTCTCTCTTTCTCATAAAAGAAAAGAAATTCCCAAAATGAAAATCCGTAAAGCCTAGGATACGATGCTTCACTGATGAATTCTATCAGGTATCTAAAAAACAATTGACACCAATACTTCTCAAACTCTTCCAAACATTAAAGGAAAAGATAACACTTATAAACTTATTTTATATACCAAACATTACAATGATACCAAAGATAGACAAGGAAATTACAAAGAAAAGAAAATTAAAAGGCAATTTCATAAATAAACACAATTGCAAAAATCCTCAACAAAACCAGAACACTGAATTCAAACAGCACATTAAAAGTATAATAGAGAGGAAGAAGATGGTGAGTTGAAGGGAGGCAGCTTTTCCTGTGGCTCCGAGTCTGGATGGGAAAGCCCCAGTTTATCTTCAGTTTTTCGAGGTGCGTTCTGGGGACTATATCTATGAACTTCTAGTGCTAGTTTGTGAAGCTTTTTTTGAAGAGCTGAGCCCTGAAAGTTTCACATGCAGAAAAAAAGGGTTTTTATCTGTCCTGCCAGGAACGAAGTGGGGTTGGCTTTGTTTACCCTCTGCCAGCATAAGGTGGGCGAGCGGCAGTGAGTGGGCCAGCGAGCAGTGGTGGAACTGAACAGAGCAAGGAGACAAAAAGGGATTTTATCCATCCCACCAGGGACCCAGAAGTGCAGCTTTTTTTGATTACGTTCCACCAGCAGGAGGGCAGCAAGCAACCGAGGCCACGAGTGGCTATGGTGGGTGAGGCTGCAAGCAGCCGCTGTGGAGCTCAACAGACATGGTGACGTCATTGCTACTCAGATCCTGTGCTTTATAAAAATAGAGCATCAGGCGAGCACATTGCAGACACCCACCAAGCTCATACACTGCTGGGGGCGAGAGCTGTGCTGGGAAGCAACCCGTGAGGTGCCCAGCAGGCTGCTCAGCAGGAAAGCCTGGCCGCCATTCCGAGCCCCAAGAGACAGCTTTCTCTGGCTTTTTAGGGCAGCCTATGAAAACTGCATCAGGAAATGGGCACATGCTTCAGTCTCATCCAGGAAGAGAAAGCCTTGGCCACGCCCAGGTTCAACTTTGCTTAGGGGATCTTCAGTTTGTGGAATAAAAGGGAGCAATTCCCTGCCCTGTCCACTCCCCCCAGCCAGAAAGATCACATGACAAGTTAAAGGTTCTGAGTCTTCTGCCACAAGAGATAGTGTATGCATCTCCCATCAGAGGGAGAATAGAAATCATCCATACTCCCTGCTCATTAAGTCCTCTGGTTTCAGCTCCCCAGGGAGGCTGGCAAACTTCAGGGCTTACCAGAACCAACCCTTCTCATTGGAAGCCCCTCCTAGAAATCCCAGGAGTCTGAGGACACCCCGGTCCTCTTTGTGAGATCACATAACCACAGACTGAGAGACATCCATATCAAAAACCAGAAGGACAGTGAACATCTCCTCCCAAAAAAGGAGTAACTCAATCAAGGCGTTGAAAGAAGAATTAAGGAATGAGATCAGATAACAGTTTCAGGTGATGAGAGACAACTTTCATAAGGAAAAAAGGGAACAATTCCATGAAATGAAAGACCATATTTATAAAGAGACATCCTGAAGAGAGAGTAGCAGAGCTCTCAGAACTGAAAAATACTGTCAACCAAATCAAATCCTCACTAGAAGATACTAACACCAGATTAAACTCAACAGAAAATAGAACCTCAGTTCTCGAAGAACACCAGAGTAAACTCAACAGAAAATAGAATCTCAGTTCTCGAAGAATGAACATCAGATAATGAAGACAGGTTGAGCAACGTCAAGTTCAAGGAGGACAGGCGAGAAAAGAAACTTATCGTGTATAACCAGAACTTCCAAGTAATATTTGATGAGATGAAAAGAAACAACCTGAGAGTATTTGGACTGGAAGAAAACATCGAACAACAAACAGTAGGCATTAAGAACATTTTAAATGAAATTATGAAGGAAAACTTTCCTCATATCAGGATTGATCCAGATTACCAAATCTAAGACATATATAGAATACCAAGCAGACCTAACCAAATGAGAAATTCACCAAGACATATCATATATAAATGACTAACAGAGAAAACTAAAGAAAATTCTAAAAGCAGCTAGGGAGAAACCTCAAGTCACGTTCAGAGGCAGACCAATCAGAATCACTATGGATTTTTCAGACCAGACAATGAAGGCCAGAAGAGCTTGGAATAACATTTTTCAAGTCTTGAAAGAACAAGTTTAAGCCAAAAATAATATACCCTGCAAACTCAGCTTTAAATGTGACGGAGAAATTAAATACTTCAATGATAAATTCAAGCTAGCAAGATATATGAACACAAACCCTACATTATAGAATATTTTCAAGGACATTCTTCATTCAAAAGAACACGCTAATAATTCTCTTAACTTCTGAACAAGAGAGTGTCTACAGTCACAATACACTCCAATAGAAACTCAAGATGGCACAGAACACAACAACAATCACAAAGTCTGGGACTCAGATTCCCATATCTATTCTAACTCTGAATGTAAATGGTCCCAATGCCCCAATTAAAAGATACAGATTGGCTTCCTGGATCAAAAATCAAAATCCAACAATATGTTGTCTACAAGAGACACACTTCACACTCAAAAATAGACACAGACTGAAGGTGAAAGGTTGGAAAAATATCTACCAGGCCTGTGGCCTAAAAAAGCAAGCTGGCATGGTGATCCTAATAACTGATAAAGTTAACTCTAATCCAAAACTACTTAGAAAGGACAACGTGGACACTACATCATACTAAAAGGGACAATTCACCAAGAAGACTTAACGATAATTAACATTTATGCCCCCAATCACAATTCCCCCAAATACATGTAAAAAACACTCAAGGACATTAAACCCCTCATTGATCTCAACACAATAATATTGTGAGACTTCATTACACCATTATCAACATTGGACAGATGATCGAAACAAAAAATCAATAAAGATACCACCAATCTGAACATATCTATTAATCATTTGGGCTTAACAGACATTTACAGAATATTCCATCCTAAATCGGCTGAATTTACCTTCTTCTCAGCAGCTCACAGATCCTTCTCAAAAATAGACCACATCCTAGTCCATAGAGTTAACCTTAACAAATTCAAGGAAGTGGATATATTCTCATGTATCCTGTCAGATCACAATGCCATGGTCTTAGCAATCAACAACAACAACAATAAAAACAAAAACCAAAAAACAGAAGCTACTCTAATGCTTGGAAACTGAATGATACCCTTTTAAACAAAGAATGGATAAAAGACCAAAAGAGATCAGAAATCAAGAACATCTTGGAAATGAATGAGAATGATGAAACGACATATCGAAACCTCTGGGATAGTATGAAAGCATACTTAAGAGGTAATTTATAGCACTGAATGCATACATCAAAAATCTGGAAAAAGCCCAAATAAATAGTCTCATGCTCCAACTCAAACTCCTGCAAAAAGAGGAATAATCCAATCCAAAAGTCAACAGAAGACAGGAAATAACTAAAATCAGAGCTGAAATCAATGAAATTGAGAACAAAAAAATAATACAAAGTATCAATGAAACAAAGAGTTGGTTCTTTGAAAAAATAAATAAGATCGACAGACCCCTTGCCAACCTCACCAAAAAGAAGATTGAAATGAAGCAAATCAATAAAATCAAAGTTGAAAATGGAGATGTCACCACAGACTCAACCAAAATCCAGGAGATTATCAGATCTTATTTTGAAAATTTATAATCTGCCAAGTTTGATAATCTGGAAGATATGAACAGATACTTAGCCACATACAAGGCCCCCAGATTAACACCAGAAGACATTGAAAATCTAAACCAACCTATCTCGGGTTCCGAAATTGAAGCAGCAATCAAAGGCCTTCCAAAAAAGCAAAGTCCTGGTCCTGATGGATTCACGGCAGAATTCTATCAAATGTTTACAGAAGAATTAGCATCAATCCTCTATAAGCTTTTTGATGAAATTGAAAGGGTCAGAGCACTACCAAACACTTTTTATGGAGCAAATCTAACTCTCGTACCAAAATCTAATAAAGACTCATCAAGAAAAGAAAAAACTATAGACCAATTTCCCTGATGAACATAGATGCAAAAATCCTTAATAAAATTCTAGTTAATCAGATCCAAAAGTGCATTAAAAAGATAATACATCATGATCAAGTGGGCTTCATTCCTGGAAAACAGGGCTGGTTCAACATTTGCAAATGAATAAATGTAATTCACCACTTAAATAGAATTAAAAATGAAAATCATATAATCATCTCAATTGATGCAGAAAAAGGCTTTGATAAAAATCAACATCCTTGTATGCTCAAAACCCTGGAGAAGATAGGGATCAAGGGAAGATATTTTAACTACGTAAGATCCATTTATGACAGACCCATAGCAAACATTATGCTCAATGGAGAAAGCCTGAAAGCATTTCCACTTAATTTAGGAACAACACAAGGCTGTCCACTTTCACCACTCTTATTCAATATAGTCCTTGAAACTCTTGCCAGAGCTATCAGACAAGAGAAGGAAATCAAAGAAATTCAAATAGGAAAAGAAGAGGTCAAGTTGTCTCTAATTGCTGATGACATGATCCTCTACCTAAAAGACCCTATAAGCTCAACCAGAAGACTTCTGGAGCTTATAAACAACTTCAGCAAAGTGACTGGTTATAAGATTAACACTAATAAATCATTAGATTTTCTATATTCCAGCAGCAAGGACACTGAAGAAGAAATTAGGAAATCTTTCACCATCTCCTCCAAAAAAATAAAATACTTGGGCATAAATCTCACAAAGGATGTCAAGGACTTAAACAACGAAAACTACCAAACTTTAAAAACGAAATTATAGAAGATCTGAGTAGATGGAAAAATATTCCATGTTCATGGTTAGGTAGAGTTAATATCATCAAAATGGCCATTTTACCCAAAGCCCTACACAGATTTAATGCTATCCCTATCAAGATACTAATATCATTCTTCACAGATATAGAAAAAGCAATACTCAAATTTGTATGGAATAACAGAAGAACAAGAATAGCCAAAACATTACTCATCAAGAAGGAGGAGGCAGGAGGCATCTCAATTCCTGACCTGAAATTATACTAGAGGGCTACAGTATAAAAAAAAAAAAAAAAAAACATCGTGATGTTGGTATCAAAACAGAATGGAAGACCAATGGAATAGAATAAAGGATTCTGAGACGAACCCTCATACCTTTAACTATCTGATATTTGATAAAGGGGGCAAAAGCATGGTGTGGAAGAATGATGGCCTGTTCAACAAATGGGATTGGACAAATTGGACAGCCGTATGTAGACAACTGAAATTGGATCCTTGCCATTCACCCTGAACAAAAATTAAATCAAAATGGTTCAAGGATCTGGATATTAAACCAGCAACTCTACAATTGCTTGAAAAAGAAGTAGGATCGACATTACGTAACATAGGGGTTGGCACAACCTTCCTTAACAGGACTCCCATGGCGCAAACAGTAAACTCAAGAATAAATGAATGAGATACAACTTAAAAAAGGTTTTGCACAGCTAAGGATTTAGTCAAGAGTCTCAAGAGAGAACCTGCAGAATGGGAGAAAATTTTTGCCTGCTACACCTCAGACAGAAGGCTAATATCCAGAATATACAAACAGCTAAAATATTAAATACCAAACCCACAAATAACCCAATTAATAAATGGGCTATGGAGCTAAAAATGGAGGAAGTCCAAAAAGCCCATAAACATATGAGAAAATGCTCTGCATCACTAGCAATCAGAGAAATGCATATCAAAACTTCACTGAGATTTCATCTCACTCTGGTCAGAATGGCAAAAATGAAGAATACAAACAATGACAGGTGCTGCAGGGGCTGTGGGAAAAGAGGAACACTGTCACATTGCTTGTGGGACTGAAAACTGGTACAGCCACTCTGGAAAGCAGTGTGGAGACTCCTCAAAAAATTAAGGCTGGAACCACCTTTTGATCCAGCTATCCCACTCCTGGGTATCTTCTCAAAAGAGCCACAATAGGCTTACTATAGAGATACAGCTTTATGAATGTTTATAGCAGCTCAAGTTATATAGCTTGATTATGGGACTAACCCAGTTGCCCCCCACTCAACAAGTGGATTAAAAAACTGGAGTATCTATATACAATGGAATACTACTCGGCTATTAGAGAAAATGATATGGCAATTGCAGCCAAATGTATGGAGAGGGAAAGAATTATGCTAAGTGAAGTATCCCAAACTCAGAGACTCAAGGGCAGAATGTTTTCTCTCATTTGTGGAAGATAGAATATGAGCGAAATCAGTACGTTAGATGGCTAACCTAACAATTACCTCAACATGTATGAATTCTTACATGATCATGGGGAACTGTGTTTAGGTTCCTGGGGGAAGTAGGGAGGGGGGTAGGGAGGGGAGAAGGGAATAGGAAGGACATCAAGGTGACCAGAGTGAGGTAGTATGGGGGAATCTAACCGGAGGGGAACCTCCAACTTCTAAGGGAAGTCCAATTAACTTGGGGCTTAAGTAAAGTGAAACACGGAACCATGGGGAACCCAAAGCGGGGAAACCATGGTCTGGCACTAATATTGGCATGTTCTGTCATTACACTTTTGTTCTTGATTGTTTGATGATGAATCCCTCCTAGTTGTAAGACCATGTTTATCGAATAAAAATTTTTAAAAAAGTATAATACACCATGATCAAGTGAGATTCATCCCAGAACTCAAAAATATATATATATACCAAATATACTGACAGAATGAAGGATAAAGACCATACAATCATCTTAACAAATGAAAAAAAAAGCATTTGATGAGATTCAACAATCCTACATAAAAATTCCTAACAAATGAGGTATGAAAAGAATGTACAACAGCACGATAAAGTTCATATTCTACAAGCCCATAGTTCACATCATACTCAGAGGGGGAAAGTTGCTGAAAAGATAAAAAACAAGACAAGGATGCTCATTCTGACCACTTCATTCAGCACAGTTTTGGAAGTCCTAGCTGGAGCAATTAGGAAAGAAAAGGAAATAAAAAGTATTCAGATTGGAAAGGAAGAAATAAAACCATCTCTACTGATATTATCGTATAGAGAGAAAACCCAAAAGACTCCACCCAAAAACTGCTAGAACTAGTAAATAAATTTAGTAAATAAAGAAAATAAAAAGCCGTTTTAACATTGTTCTCTACCCCATAAATATATACAAGCTTTTCCAATTAAAAATAAAATTTTAGGGGCTGGAGCGGTGGCTCCATGGTGACAGTGCTTGCCTGGCTTGTGCGAGGATGCATGTTCGAACCCCAGCACCACATACACAGCAGAGTGTCAGAGCAATGAAGGCCACATGAAAGACTAAATAAAAATTGATTCTTTCTCTCTCTCTGTCTTGCTGTCCCTCTCTTTTAAAACTAAAAACTATTATTTTATTTAATAAAAATTAAAACACTGTAGTAATAAGAAAAATTGTTTGATCAATATATAATGAAAAGCTTTATAAACAATAAAAATTGATCTGCCCATTTTCTACTATTTCTAATACAAAGTTTGTACAAATATCTTTACATACTTTACTATAAGTAATTTTTTCTTTCTATATTTATACTACAGCATCTTTTTAATTTTACAGAACATGGTAGACCACAACAGCTCTTTGCCTTAAAATAAAGTACACAGATTATTCTGTCTTCTTCCTCAAAAACCTCAAAACCAAAGAAGCTATTTAAATCAAGAAAGGAAAAACATAATATACATGTTAAGTATTGCTCAATAAAGAGAATTTTTCTATTGTTAGTAAATGAGTCTTTTAACTCTAGCCACAACTAACCAATAGTCTAATTTTGTTAGGCAATACGTTGGCAGTCGATTTGCAAAAATAAATAATTTCTTATTTACAGTCAGGCAAACTATTTAACAACATTGTCTTTTGAATTCTTGTCTTCCTTTAAAAAATACATATGATGGGGCTGGAGCGGTGGCTCAGCGGTTTCGGTGCTTGCCTGGCAAGCACGAGGACCCGGGTTCAAACCCCAGCACCATGTACACAGCTAAGTGTTGGAGCAACGAAGGCCATGTGAAAAACTAAATAAAGTTGTTTCTCTCTTTCTCTGTCTCTCCCACTGTCCCTCTCTCTTTAAAAAAAAAAATACATATGAAAGCACTATGTAGAAAAAAAGCATTGTAATGATTTGTTTTAATATGTATATAAAGCTTAATTCTATAATAAAATATATTTAAATGTCTACATAATTATTTCTCTTTTTATTGATATTCACCATCAAACCAATGAATGAATAAGCAATCGCTGTCATGTGTCTTCCAAAGTGTGCTCTGGTTAAAAGAAGGTGGGTTTTCTACAGAATAGGAGAAAACCTTTGCCTGCTACACCTCAGACAGAGGGCTAATATCCAGAATATACAAGGAACTAAAGAAACTAAACTCCAAAATCACAAATAATCCAATCAATAAATGGGCTAAAGAACTTAAAGAAACTTCTCTTCAGTGGAAGTGCAGAAAGCCCATAAATACATGAGAAAATGCTCTACATCATTAGCTATAAGGGAAATGCAAATCAAAACTTCAATGAGATACCACCTCACTCCTGTTAGAGTGGCAAAAATGAAAAATTCTAACAACAACAGATGCTGGAGGGGCTGTGGGAAAAGAGGAACACTGTTACACTGCTGACGGGACTGCAAACTGGTTCAGCCACTATGGAAAGCAGTGTGGAGAATCCTCAAAAAATTAAGGATGGAACCACCTTACCACCCAGCTATCCCACTCCTGGGTATTTTCCCAGAAGAGTTAGAATCAGCATATTATAGTGATGTGGCTTCCTCAATGTTTGTAGCAGCTCTATTTACTATAGCTAGACCATGGAACCAACCCAGATGCCCCTCACTTGACGAGTGGATACAAAACCTTTAGTACATATATACAATGGAATACTACTCGGCCATTAGAGAAGATGATATTATGGCTTTTGCAGCCAAATGGATGAAGATGGAAAGAATTATGCTAAGTGAAGTATTCCAATCTCAGAGACTCAAGGGCCGAATGTTATCTCTCATCTGTGTAAGCTAGAATACATGGGGAAGCAGTATATTAGATGGCTAAGCTAATAATAACTTTAAATTGTATGATTCTCAACACAACAGGGAGACGACTCCCTAGGACACTTGAAGGCGTAGAGAGGGGGCCGGGGGTAGGGAGGGGGTAGGAAGAAATCCTAGGAGACTGAGGGTGGGAATATGGGAGAATCATCTCAAAAGGAGATCTCTGTCCTACATGAGATATCCATTTAACTCAGGAGTTCTTCTGGGGGAAAAAGCAATAGGGGGAACCCAAGCTGGACATCCATGATATGGCATTAGCCCTGGATAACTAAGTATATAGACATTGGTTCTTGAATGTTTGATAATGTTTCCCCCTCAATTGTATCTCTATTTCCATCTAATTTTTTTTAAAAAAGAACAAAAAAGAAGGTGGGTTTAAACAAGACTTGAGGAAGTCATATTAACCACCCCTCTAATTTAAGGGAACATCATACTACATCATTTTATAAATAGAATTCCATTGTAACTCAAATTTCAAGACATTTACCAAGTCAACCAGACACATTTTCCATAATGCCTGATCACAAGTGAGAATTTCCAAATCAACTGTTAATCTTCCTCACCTAGAAAAAGGTTAAAAAGGCAAATGTACTTCAAGGAGCCATAAGGGCTGGAGTGGTCACTGAGCGGTATCACAATTGCTTGGCATGCTTGAGGACCCGGGTTCAAACCTTAGCACTGCATATACAACTAAGTGTAGGAGCAACAAAAACCAGATGAAAAACTAAATAAAGTTGATTTTCTGTCTCTCTTAAAAAAAAAAAACAATGATAAGGGCCTCAAATTTCCATTGAGCTGGTTGATGTTATCAATACAAGTAAATGCAGTGTTATAAAAGATCGTACATGTTCCATAGTCATCTATTCTAATCTTCTAAGTGCAAAATGTTCCTCATATGCAACCCCAAATCCTTCATCCTGTTGGTTAAATTGATTTCTTTTTGTCTGAACTTCAATGAAGATTGACAGCATTTGGCCTCTATCCTTTTTGTACAAATTAAATACTTCTAAATCTTCTTTAGAATAATAATCCCTGTTATTTAAAACATTTTTTTCAGTCTCCTTTTCAACCGTTTAATCATATCTGTGATCCTCCTCTGAACTTAATCCAAATTTTCCACATCCTTTTTAGTAGTAGAGCCCAGAATGGGAAACAATGCTATTATGAGGGCCTGACCAGCAGCAAGTACAATGAGAAAATAATCTTAGCTTTCCTTCATTCTGGATTCTTCTTTATGTGACTAAGTACTGTGTTTGCTTTAACCAGAATATTATATCGTAACTCATGCTAATCTTATTATTTCCTTACTACTAGGGAAGTTTCCAATTTCATTTAAATACACTCAGCTAATCTTCCTTGGTCCTTCATGCTATTTTCCCTCTCTAACCATACAGCTTGGAAGCCTGCTATATATCATGATTCTAGTTTCTAATCAATAATCCAACTTGCTAAATAATTTTATTCTAACAGTGCTCTCTACCATGTCACAGGCATTGATGCCACTTACCATATTTCCCTCCAATTTCAAATGTCAATAATTTATTAAAAATATTGGGAACTTAATTATTACATCTACAAGAGCTATTTAAGTGTTTTTAAAAGACTGTGATTAGAAGGACTTGTTAAATTTGTTGTATCACCTTCCAATTCCAAACTAACTGTTTGAGGAGCTGGGGGTAAAAGTATAAAAGACCAAAATGCTTTTAAAACTTTATAAAGTCTCAAAGAGAAAGATTAGAAATTTCCCAGTATGCTGATTAGTTTCTTTTACAGACAATAATGAAAAGCTTGGAAGATCACAATATAACTATCTGGGCTACCTTGTTCTACTAAACATCCTATTCTGTCATTCTCTGAATATAATCTGTCTGAATAAGTTCACTGATAAATGTTTGGAAAAAAATTTCCATGACGAATTTATTATATTTGGAGATATATCAGATAAAAAGTCAAGAAAATTAAACTACCCTGGTTCCCACTGGGTAGAAATCTGGATATTTAAATGACTAACTAACAGGGAAGTATAGATAGCCAGATAAAATACATTAAGTCATATATTGTTATCATACAGACATGAATTATATGTGACAAATAGTTCAAAAGTAAATCCACTTAAAAGATGGAAGACCAGCATTAGCACTTATTTGCCATACAGAAGATGCAGTAATCATGTTCTTCTATGATCCATCTGAACAAAACTGTTGTAGCCAACTTTTAAAAATATCTAGTAGGGGTTGGGGATGTAACTCAGAGGTACAGTGTCTAGCTAGCTAGCATGCTTGAAACCCTAAGTTCGATCCTCAACAACACATACACACATACGCAAAATCTAGTGGGAACTGATATCCTCTACAAAGCACATATGCAAAAGGTGTTTGCAGTGATAAAATAAGAAAGGTTAATTCATTGCTTAAAGTTAAAATGGTAACCAAAAAAGGAATTCATCTATTAGAAAGGTGGGTGTACAGTCAATTCTTTAAGACGGTGAAATAATTATCTAAAGCAAATAAAAGAAAGCACCTTCAAGTGACAAGTAAAACTTTATGGCTAAATTATATTATTTGGAAAAATAGCACCAACTCCCAAAATAGCAGTTTAAAGAATGAACAGTTGTTTTAGCTAAGCTACTGCACATGGGGCAAGAAGCTGTTACTTATAGTCATAATATATTACTTTGGTTTTAAAAACTTAAGGAAAAAATCATGTCATACTTAAGGTTGATTAAAACACATTCTAAAACTGGGGATATACAGGACAGAGCATGTGAGAGTCCCTTGGTTCAATTCTCAGCATAAAAACCAAAACAAACAAACAAACAAAAAAACTGGCTGAGGTGGTGCACTCCCAGAGCTCCTGAGGCTACAACAGGATAACAAATTAAAAGCTAGCCTCAGCAACTTACTGAGATCCTTTCTGAAAAAAAAAAAAAAAAAAAAAAAAAAAAAAAAAAAAAAAAAAAAAGGCATGGTTGTGGTTCGGTGGTGAAACACCCTTTGATCCCCAGTACAGCAAAATAAACAAACAAGAGGTTGGAGCAGTGGCTTGGCATTTGTCTGGCATGTGCAGGGACACTAGTTCAAACCCTAGCACCATGTACACAAGGAAGTGTGGGAGCAATGAAAGCCACATGAAACACTAAATAAAATTGATTCTCTCTCTCTCTCACTGTCCCTCTCTCTTAAAAATAAATAAATAAATACAATAAACAAACAAAACCCCCCAGCATCCAAAAGAAATTTGGGATATATTGGATAACACTACATATTTAATAGAAGAGAATTCAATAATCACATGGGGTCATTAGTTTTCTTTTTAGCCTAAAATACATGCAGGATGCCATCAGGTATTATTTATTTAAATATATATAACTATTCCTCTCTTGCAATCTAGTTGTGTATGGATATACATGAAAATTAAGATCTCTTAGCCTTTTTAACAAATGGTGTTGACAAATTGAACAGCCATATGTAGACAACTGAAATTGGAGCCTTACCTTTCACCCTGCACACACACACACACAAAAGACTCCCATGGTGCAAGCATTAAAGTCAAGAATAAATGAATAGGATGCAATTAAATGAAAAAGCTTTTGCACAGCTAAAGATTTAGTCAAGAGTGTCAAGAGAGAACCTACAGAATGGGAGAAAATCTTTGCCTGCTACACCTTGGACAGAGGGCTAATATCCAGAATATACAAACAGCTAAAAAAACCAAACACCAAAATCACAAATAATCCAATCAATAAATGGGCTACAGAATTAAAAAGAAACTTCTCAATGGAGGAAGTCCAAAAAAAAACCCATAAACATATGAGAAAATGCTCTACATCACTAGCAATCAGAGAAATGCATATCAAAACTTCACTGAGATTTCATCTCACTCTGGTCAGAGTGGCAAAAATGAAGAATACAAACAATGACAGGTGCTACAGGGGCTGTGGGAAAAGAGGAACACTGTCACATTGCTTGTGGGACTGAAAACTGGTACAGCCACTCTGGAAAGCAGTGTGGAGAATCCTCAAAAAATTAAGGCTGGAACCACCTTTTGATCCAGCTATCCCACTCATGGGTATTATCCCAAAAGAGTTAGAATCGGCATATTATAGAGATACAGCTTTATGAATGTTTATAGCAGCTCAATTTACTATAGCTAAATTATGAAAGCAAGCCAGATGCCCCTCACTCGACCAGTGGATTCAAAAACTTTGGTACATAGACACAATTGAATACTACTCAGCTATTATAGAAAACGATATTATGGCATTTGCAGCCAAATGGATGGAGATGGAAAAAATTATCCTAAGTGAAATATCCCAAACTCAGACTCAAGGGCCGAATGTTTTCTCTCATTTGTGGAAGCTAGAATACATTAGGAAACAGTATGATAGATGGCTAAGCTAATAAGAACCTCAATGTGTATGAATTTTTACACAAACCGGGGGAAACTTGCCTAGGAGATGTAGGGAGCAGGGAGAGAATAGAAAGGATATCAAGGGCACCAGAGGGAGGGAGTGTGGGGGAATCAACTCAGAGGGAACTCTTTGACTTCCATGAGAAGTACATTTAACACAGGGGTTTAATAGGGGGAAACATGGAACCATGGGGAATCTAAGGGGGAAAACCATGGAATGGCATCAGCCTCATCTTGCTCTGACATTATACATTTGTTCTTGATTGTTTGATAATGATTCCCTCCTAATTGTAAGCCCATATTTAATGAATAAAAAAAGCAAAAAAAAAATAAGATCTCTTGCTTCCTTTTTCAATTAAAAATAGAATGTTGCAGTCCTCCACTAAAGAGTATTCTATTTCAAGTAAGCATAATAATGTATTAAACTATCAAAAAAATCCAAACTAAGGGCTAGAGCAATGGCTCAATGATTTATGGCACTAGCCCGGCATGTAAGAGGTTGCAGGTTCAAAGTCCAGCACCACATACATAGTGAAGCGTTGAAGCAATGAAGGCCACATGTAAAACTAATTAAATTTCTCTCTTTCTCTCACCGTCTCTCTCTCTCTTAAAAAAAATCCAAACTATTTATTATGGTTTATAAGTTTCTAAATGATCTGACCTTGCCTACTTCTCTGGTGCTATATTCCTTCTTTCTCACTGAAATGATCATATTCTTCCCAAATATGAATGACTTGTTTCTCCTTAAGTATTCTTTTCTAGATATTCATATGAATAATGAATCTTACCCTACTCATATATACCTGCATTCCATCAATAATGGTATAGTAATAAGAGGCTTAACATTATGTTTTTATAGGTGTATGTAAGTCAGAAACATTGTTAATATTAAAGAAATATACATGGCATTTGTAAAATATGTTAATAGTTCCCACTGAAATTTTCTTATTAGGACCTCACAACAATCTCTATGGTGAAAGAAGGAAAAAGCTATTATTTTAATTCTATGATTGAGTAAACTGAGATTTTCAGAAGTTAAATAACTTATGCAGCCCTGTCATGCATATATTCTTAAACAGTATTACCCACTAGATCCCTCCCTATTCTTCCTCCCTCTCCCTTCCTCCACTTGCCCCCTTCCCCCTCCTCCCTGATACATATCTGTGATTGCCCTACATTATGTGTTGCTACGCCTTTGCTGGGTCTAATACATGAGCTTGACTACCTTTCACATAGGTTTGGGTTTAGCTCCAGCCTCCAAATATGAGTGAAAACATTCGACCCTTGACTCTCTGAGTTTGGCTAACTTCATTCAACATGATTTCTTCCATTGCTATCCATTTACCTTCAAGGGCTATAATATTGTTGTTTCTAACTGCTGAGTAGAATTCCTGTATATATATATATATATATTTATCACAGTTTTTGGATCAATTCATTCAATGAGGGCATCTGAGTTGGTTCAATAATTTAACTATTATAAATTGAGCTGCTATGAACATATACTTTGCTGTGTTGCTGTAATGTGCTGATTTTAACTCCTCTGGGAAAATACCCAGAAGAGAGATTGCTGGATTGTATGGTGGGTCCTACCCTAATGTTTTAAGGATTCTCCATACTGGTTTCCAGAGGGGCTGTACCAGTCTGCAGTTCCACCAACAGTGTGCTACAGTTCCTATCTCCCCACAACCCTTCCAGCATCTGTTATTGTTTGTATTCTTCATCTTTCCAGATGGCCACTCTTGGAGATTAATTGTAATTTTAAGGATATCTAGCAAACTGATATAAATATGTTCTGTTGCAGTTAGTCTATATTGTGTGGTCACTGTCCTACATGTACACCAACATCATACTAATAAGAATGAACAGAAATTGAAAAGGAATCAATCTGTGTGAATAGTTAAAAATATGACGATAATGATACATTGAAATTGTACAAGGACAAAGCAAATAATCCAATGTGGCAACTTTTTTTAGACAAGAGCAAGATTCAAGAGAATGATACTCAAATATCAAAATATTTGGAAAATATATCTTCACCTGAGGTTTCCCCTTCCATTATCAACTTACTCAATTCTACGCTACATAGAACAGGTTCTTTCATCGATGGATCATTTTGGCAAAAGGGAAATTGAACTGTGACAGCCATGTCTGTCATTACTAAAACAAGAAAAAAAAGTTTGAACAAAGCGAAAATAACTTTTATCTCTTTCCAATAAAATTCCTCCTTGAAATCCAGCATTAGCATGCCATAACACTAAGTCACTTAGGTTTCAAAACAGTGACCACTTGAGACAGAAAACAAAGCCAACTTAGATAAATAGAATTAGATTTATTCTACCCATGGGAAATAGTAAACAGGGAAATACTACCTAAAGTCAGGACAGTAGTCTAAAAGCAAAACTACTTTAATTCTATTAACATTATCAGCCTCATTTCATACTTGATCTCAGCCAAAACTCCAAGTGATATATCAACCTTATTTTAGGTATTAGGGTTGTATCAAAATATCACATTGTGCATTGCACATATAAACAATTTTTGTCAGTTATATCTTAATAAAGTTGATGGAAAAATAAGAAGATAAACTAATTTTATTAAAAATAAATGCATTTGTAGGAGCTGGAGTGGTGACTCAGCAGTTGTGGCATTTGTCTGTCATGCACAGGGACACAAATTCAAACCCCAGCACCACATACACAATGAAGTGTTAGAACAACGAAAGCCACATGAAAAAACTAAATAAAATAGATTCTCTTTCTCTCTCTCTCTCTCTCACTGTCCCTCTCTCTTTAAACAATAAATAAATGAATGAATAAATAAAACTGTATTTGTAGATTTAAGCAATATGGTTTTGTAACTCAAAATTCAAAATCTTTCCCTTAGTTTATCACATGAAAAACAAGACCATACTTGTCTAATGCTCCTCTATCATGAGTTTTTGGAAAGTACTGATTATATTTTCCTTCTGTTTGTGTCACCAATCCTAGGAACTTAGGTGAATTATTTGTAAATGAAGATTACAATGGATTTAACCTAATAAAGTATCATGAACTTCTCTTTGGACCAGGTAAAAAGTGATTCTGCAGGCTCACTCAATATGAATCCCATAGTGAAAAAGGGAAAGCTGGCCTTAAAACACAAAAACTATAGGTTATAGAAAAAAATTTGGTAAGATCAAGATGGCTCAAAATAGTTTCATACAAATACAAAATGGGTTTTGTTTGGATTCTAAATTTTCAGTGAAGTTACAAACCATCCTGCTCCAAAATTCTTCTTTATAAGCTGTACAATTATTTTTAATGTTTCAGTACTCCAAAGACAAATAGCCCTCACTATCATCTACCTTAAAATTTTTTCATTTTAAATATATACACAAATCTGGTACTCAAAGTTCAGTACCAATACCACTTCATAGAACCGGCACCTCATTTTCAACCTACAACTACCAAATTATTTCCGTTTCTACACCACTGCAACTAACATACTGCCAGACTACACAAAACCATTCAGTGGTTTTGTCTGATGTGGAAAAAAAGCCTACCAGGGATTAGGAGGTGCCACCAAATTCATGCCAGGATAAAGATCTAAATTGGTTGGGCTAAAAATTAGTGCCTTAACCCCACACATCACCCTATTTCAATTTTCTACCTTTTTGAGTAAAATGATTTTTACCAGGGTAACTTTTAAATTTATCACTTAAAAAAAAAAACAAAAAAAAAAACTGCTTTGGAAGAAGTACAGGTAGCATACCTGAAGGAATCATCTGGTAGATTTTTAAAAGATAATAATGTCTATCTATAACATTAAAACTTTGACTGTATAGTGATTAGCAGGTCATGAAATGAGACTATGGATGGCTGAAGAGAAGAGGAAGTTAGCTCTGGTACTACCAAAAACTAGCTATATACACTTTGGCAAGTCATCTTATTGTGCCACAGTTTTCCCATAATGAGTTTTTCAACTTCATGGCATTGCTAGGAATATAGACAAAATATCCAATATAAATAGAAAAAGTACTTAAACTTAATAAACTAATTAAAATTAATGAAATGTAATTTCATTATTGCTGTTTTAACCAGAGAGAATTCTGTCAGTGATGTTGTTTTTCGTCCAAAAATTGAAAAACTTTGGGCTAGTATTTCTTTTTTTTTTTTCCTTTCGTACTAGGGACTGAACCCAGAGGAGCCACATTCCAGCCCTTTTTTTTTTTTTTTTGGAGACAGGATCTCACTAAGTTGCTTAGGACCTTGCTCAGTTACTGAGGCTGACTTCAAACTTGTGATCTTTCTGCCAAGACAAGTATCTCTCTGAGACTGCCTCCTAGAAGTCAAATTATAAATTTGGAAAAGTAAACAATGCTTAGTAATATTCTATAGATAGATAATAATCACATAATTCAATACTGAAAAGTAGAGCTTCAAGAGTATTCCCTGTGTTCCAGATAAAAATTACCACAATAGCAGAAATTGCTGGGCTCAATTCTTCCCATTACTTGTTTTTCCTTTTCTTTGCTAACCTTTTATTGACCTCAGAAGATATTTCTGCCTTCAGTGGGGTGAGAGACAAATGGAAAACAGCCTACAATTTTCACTCTAGTAGAGAAGTCATTCATAAAAGCAATTTGGAAACCAAGCAGAACTATCCTATTTCAGTTGAGAAGATTTTTTAAATAGGAGGTTTTTAAATATCACTGAATAAAAATAACTTGTTTCTTAAAGTGTGGCATGAAGAACTACATAACAAATCTTAGCTTGTCAAAAATCCAAAGAGGGAAATTAAAACAAGTAGCATTTTCCATAGTGCTACATAATGTCTAAAATTCATAAACATAAATACCAGACACTACAGGAGCCTGTCACAATTTCTGATTTATAATCTATTAAACTATATTCAATATATTAAATCATACTCAAAGTAATTTTGTAGTTAGCATTTAGGTAGTCTAGTTCTGTGAATACATACTAATCTATGGGTAAAAAAAATAATTCTTCTGGAAAAAAAAAACCCAACTCCTACCTTTATAGGGAAATCATTAGACAATAATGTAGTATAATATTAGCAAATACTGATATATATGCTGATGCAATTTTAACATAAACTCCTTCAAATGCTAGCAATTCCTATTTCTCTACTTTCAAGTCAACATACTAAGACAAAAAAAAAAAACTCACATGATTTCATATATGACCAACAAGGTTGTAATAACAGCTTCAACTTCTTTTATTCTAGAAAAACTACACATCCCATATGTGTAGTCTGAAAATAGTGCTATTTTTTCAAATATTAAATTTAGCACTAGGAAAGTAAATGAAAATTTTAGCACTATCTTTTTAAAATCTTACCTCCCCCATACAATGCTCTCTGGTATAATATATAACATTTATTGCTGATTCATTTTAGCCCAGTACTTATTCTTCCCTTTGGCTATGAGTGTTTCAACATCTTGAAAATGTATTTGAGCTTATTTTACTATTATTGACTCCTTTCATCAACTCTAAAATGGAGTTATGTATAATCCACTAATGCAAAACATTTTTGGAAGAATGGCTTAGTGTACTTCCATGCTTTGTAACATGTTCAATTAATAAGAGACTTTTAAATAAGCTTGAGGAAAAGCTACCTGCCAAACAACACAGTGTTCATGGTAAGAAAATTATCTTTGGGATTTAAAATTTCAAATCAAAATAAATCATCAACTATTGAAAAAAAACAATTTTCTGTGTCAAATAGAAATTTAACATCTTGAAAAGTCTGTACTATGAATCATTTGAAGATCATCCTAGAATATTTCAACTTTGTATAAGCTACAACTTAAAATTCTCAGAACCAAAGGAAAGCTACCTTCACAAACTATTTTTAATTTAGAAAGACTGAAGCACAAAAATAACATGAAGATATGGTAAGGACTCAGGTATCCTCAACTCCTGTCACCTTGCCAAGCATAGTTTGTTCACCTATATTTGAAAGGAACATAAAGATCCTCAATTTGACTGCAAGATATGGCTCTCTTTCTTCAAATATTAACTTTTGGCTAATACAATGGCTATTTTTCTCTGGAGGAGATGCAGTTGTGTCAGTTGACCTCAGCCTTTGAAGACCAAAAGATTCTGTCTGGGAAAAAGACTTACTGATTATCAGAGTTAGCCAGAATAAAAGGCCTCAGTCTTCAGAGCTTCTTCACTGAACAACTGCTCGCTCTCTCTCTCTCTCTTTCTCTGAGAGGGATAAAGAGAAAGAGAGAGACAGACAGACAGAAACAGAGAGAGAGAGACAGGCAGAATCAAACTTATTTAGTTTTCCACATGGTCTTTGTTGCCCTGAGACTTCATTGTGTACATGGTGCTGGGGTTCGAACCAGCATCCTTGTGCATGCCAGAAGCGCCAGAACTACTAAGCCATCACTCCAGCCCCACGACTGCTCTTTTTTACTAATATATCATGAAGCATCAGCACACAGAACTACTTCAGGGGATACTACAGAGAATACAATATGAATATGCCCCTGGAGTTTGCAAATCAGACAGTGTGATATGCCCAACATTAACAAACAATGCCCTATTTAGTTCTTTGCTGTAAACCCTGACTACTTCTTATTGTAGATATAGGGTCCAAATAAGATCAACTTATCAGGTTATATGATTCTTGCAGCCTGATAGACTTATATCTCTTATAACCTCTAACACCAATTCCTGCCCTTATACATGAAGTCATGTTTGAACAAAACATACAGAAATTCTGCTTACCCTGTACTGAAAGCAAAACAACTGGGAAAACATGGGAAATAGTATGATATGGGAGAAAGATCACTGGAATCAAGAGATTTACCATTTATTAATTACATGCCTCAGACCATTTATCTATACATTATGTACCATAATATAACTGTCTTAACTAGTCTATAGAAATATTATGAAAACCAACCAATAAATACATCAAAATGCTCATAAGCTGAAACATGCTGTGCAAATATTATTTTGTAAATGGGTAAAATTTTAATGGAAATTCTTAATATTAACTGAACAAAGTAATGCTAAATAAAAGATTTAGAATAGAATTTCTAAGGGTCTCAGCACCCTGTTCTAAGGACCCTATCGAAGATATCTTTTATAAGTGGGTCATATTTTTATGTAAGATTAGCTCTACTATGAATTATGAAATCATCCAATGTTACTTCCTTTTTCAAGGTAAAATAAAGACTATGACTTTACAGTGCACATCATTGTTAGTGCACCTGCTAATTACTTTACTTGAGTATAGGCCATTCAGCACTTTAGAGATTTACAATGTATCTGTAGTTTCAGGGAATAAGCATTCCTACTAATCAAATGCTAACAGATAAGTTTCTGGTTCTGTTTTTGAACCATATAGTCATTAAATGATTTTTTTTTTATTTTGTTTTTGTTTGTTTGTTTGTTTGGGTACTTGGGATTGAATCCAGGGATGCTTTATGACTGCAGTACATCACCAGTCCTTTTATTTTTATTTTGAGACAGGGTCTCGCTAAACTGCTTACGGTCTGGCTAAATTGCTGAAACTGGCCTGGAATTTGAGATCCTCCTACCTCCCAAATCTCTGGGATTACAGGCGTGTGTCACCACACGTGACCATCAAATGGAAAAAAGAATTTTGTTTTTTGATACCAAGGGTTGAGCCCAGGAATATTCAACCACTGAGCCACATCCCAAGCCTGTTTTATTTTTTGAGACAGGATCTCACTAAGTTGCTTAGGGCCTTGCTAAGTTGCCAAGTCTGGTTTTGAACTTGCAATCCTCCCTCAACCTCCCAAGCCTCAAATGAAGTTTAAAAAAAAAAAAATGTATGCCATAGGCACAAAGTAACTAACTAAATTTTTAAAAAAATATCCACTTCTTTGGTGTTTAAACCAAACCATTTCATTAGATCTCAGGAAAAATTTTTTTTAAACTAACCTGAAGAAAATGCAACTAATTTGGTAAGTTTGACTTCATAAAATACAAATGGATGCAATACCTTTTAGTGTTATAAAAGGTAGAAGTAAAAAGTATTGTTTAGTGAACACAGCATCAATTATTTTAAGTTATTTGCTAATAGTAATGATTAAAATGTTGGTAATTTTTATACAAGTACTCTGTTTTTCTTTTCTGGTTGTGTCTTTCTTTAAATAGCCCTAAGGATAATGAAAGAGTGAGAAGAAAATATTTAATGATGAAATTCTAACAAAATCTACCAATGTTATTTGAATCCAATAAAGATCAGAAATATATGAACCAAAAACTTAGTCACTATGCTCTGGCAGCTGAGTAAAATTATGATTCTCCTACTACTGAGTTTTTTAGCCTTTTGATTTACACTCCCCAAATTATAAACTCTACCATGTAAGATTCATAAGACTTTCACACAACTAGTGTGTCCATTATAGTCCAGTTTCATGAAAATTTAAATGTTCCTAAAGTTTTCATCTTATTGAACCCACATTATGACCAACTGGCCATAGATTTAAAGTTCAAATTTTGCTAAGTATTAAATCAGTAAAGTCTAAATTCCATTCAACTAACTTCTGTTCCTGTATCCATACATGTTTCAGAGGACACTTTCTCACCCCATCCCCTGCTACATTCAGTAGCAGAACTGTCCTATTCTATAAACACCTGCTTCTGAATGACTTCCAGGGAAAAGTCAAAAGAAAATAATTTACAGCAGTCAATCCAAAAAGCAAGCACGCATGGACAATTACCATGACAGATTCCCTCCTGTCTAAGTATTTGTTCCAAGAAAAAGATTCAGGGAGAAACTCTTTAATATTTGCCAATTATTTTATAAGACAGAACATGGAAAGGAGAATTATGTGTTACATCAGAATTCTTTAAAATATTACAAAGATAATCATAGAGCTGTGATAAAACAAATATTCCATGGGCAAGTTGAATTATCAAAAACTTTGGCAATTCATTCTTCTTATTTAATATTCAGCATATACAGGATGCTGTTTCAAACAAATGACTTGGAAATGGGGAAAGTCTTAGGAGAAGTTTATGCAAATATTTTTTAAATACATTCTATGTTTTGAGTTAGAATATGTCACCTTTAGCAGTCAGACCCCAGAGACTGAATTGAGAACACAAGTGTGGATCTTGCATTTATTGTGGGTATAGTCTAAAAAGTGTGATATAAAAGTAAAATGTATAAGTTAATATGATTTTCCCACAGATACAATTAGGTTTGGAGGATTTATTTCACAATTACTCTCAGCCCTCACATATCAGTCCTCTCTAGAAACTACCTTCAATGGTATAGAACATTTTGCCCAAGATTAAATCAGCTCCTAGGGGCAACTTGCATCAGAGGACTGGTCAATGTCAGGGTACAAAGACCCAAACTCTTTATTTCTACCTGGAACAACTCCAAAGCAGCCAACTTCTCTTTCTGCCCAATTCTGCTTCCTTCCTTTCCTCCATAGTTGGAAATGCCAGGAGTTCTCACCAACAAACTTCCTGCAAATTAATCCTATGTTTCTGGAAAATCAATCTGCAACTATTATATAACTCAAACAGGACTACACATGTAACCACCTACACAAAATAGTTTAAAGATTGAACTATAGGTTGAATATTCTTTATCTGAAATGCTTGGGACTAGAAGCATTTTGTATTTCTGATTTTTGGATTTTGGAATATTTGCATGTACAAAATGAGATGTCTTGGGGATGCAACCCAAGTCTAAACACAAAATTCATTTATGTTTCATATACATTTAAACATATAACCTGAAGGTGATTTTACAGACTATTTTTAGTGCACCTATGTTTTAACTATAGTCAACACATGACATTAGGTATGAAAATTTCCACTTGTGGCATCATGTTAGGAATCCAAAAAACTTGGATTTTAGAGCATTTCAGATTTGGGATTTTCAGATTAGGAATCTTCAGCCGTTATTTTATATCCTACTATAAAAGACTCTTTTAAATTCAGACTTTATTTATATTTTAAACAGGAAAGGCTGAAATGAAAGCCTATCTTCACTAAGGCCATGAAACTCAAAAGATTTAGAATATTTTGTGTATATATATATATATATATATACACACATATAATATACTTATAGAAATTAAGAAGAATATTATGTATGCATGTGTATGAGTGTGTGTGTGTGTATGTGTGCGTATATATATATATATATATATATATATATATATACATTTTTTTTTCTAGGATTGAACCCAGGGGTTTTACTATTGAGCCACAGCTCCAGGGTTTTGTTGTTGTTGTTGTTGTTGTTGTTGTTGTTGTTGTTGTCATTTTTGAGACAGGGTTTTCCTAAGTTGCTGAGGCTGGTCTCAAACTTGCAATTCTCTTGCCTCAGCCTCCTGAGTTACTGGAATTACATGCAATGTGTGCACAACCATGCCTGGCTAGAAGGCTATATTTTGAAAAGAAAGGTATAATAAAGATAACACTTATGGTGACTTAACTTTTATTTAGAATTGGTTTTAATATATCTGTTTTGCTCTCATACTATAATTTCACATTTCCAGTAATAAGCATAGTCATCAGAAATTTGTCAATGTTTAAGACTAAAATTTTCTTTTGCTTATATAAATTACTATTGCATTGATAAAAATATTTCTTTATTTAAAGAAAGAGAGAGGAACAGTGAGAGAGAGAGAGAAAGAGAAAGAGAGAAACAATTTTTTATTTGGTTTTTCATGTGACTTTCATTGCTCTGAGACATTGTTGTGTAAGTGGTGCTGGGGTTTGAACTATGTAAGTAATGCGGGGGTTTGAACTCCTGTACTCCCACATGCTGGGCAAGTACCTTAACCCACTGAGCCATGCTCCAGCCCCAAAACATTTTTTTAAATTGTAATGTTATTCAAAGCACACCCATTTTTAGAATTCAAAAAACAACTCAATTGGCCAAGAATTTATTAGTCCTGAATGGCTTACCATTTGTTGCTTTTCAGAGTTACTCAATATGCATGTAAAAGACTCCCTTGCCTTCCTGTACTATAGAGACTAGAGAGAAAACTAAAATATTCAACTGAAATGCTCTTGGACCGGTAACGATTCTGGACAAAGAGATGTAGGCAGAAGCCCACAGAATTTTCCTTTTTTTAGAGTGGGAAGAATGCAATGAGTTTGCCTCTTGGTGAGTGCAAAATTAATAAGCACAACAAGAAGATAAAGGAGTGGAAAGAGATTTATTAGTAATTAAGGGGAGCAATGGAGTTAATTTTCAGAGTGGTGTTCTCCTTAAAGAAAGCAGGGGCTTTTATTGAGGAAAGTTACACATATTACATAAGAAAGATCCATCATCACATATGGAGGTGGGCACATTCATGAGTATGCTCAGTTTAGGACCACAAAGCACATGTTCAAACAGGAAGAAGGCACACACCTAGGCTTCTAGACAGAGAATTCAGTGTTACGATGAGCAAATTTTACTCTATCACCTAAAAGAATGAGAGTGACTTGGTAACCTTGGCTGGTTTCTTGAAAGTTTCTCCAAAGAGCCTCAGCTGAAACAGTAAGAAAATACAACTATGAAAGCATGTTAACAAGTTTTTAAAGGTGCCACAGTAAGTATGAGTTTGTCCCTAAAGGTGCCTAACTCAGTGACTCACAGAAGCCTCTTCAGAATAATAGATGCTGGAGGAGTTGTAGAGAGATAGATACACTAGCACACTGTTGGTGGAACTGCAGACTGGTACAGCCCCTCTGGAAAGCAGTGTGGAAATTCCTCAAAAAACTAGGGATGAGCCCACCATATGCTCCAGCTATTCCTCTACTAGGTATTTTTCCGGGGATTTAGAATCAGCACCTTACAGCGACACAGCAAAATCTACGTTCATAGCAGCTCAATTTACAATAGATAATTACGGAAATAACCCAGATGCCCCTCACTAGATGAATGGATCCAAAAACTGGTACATATATACCATGGAGTTCTACTCAGCAATTAGAAACAATGGTATTGCAGCCTTTGAAGGTAAATGGATGGCTGTGGAACAAATTATGCTGAGTGAAATAAGCATAACCCAAAGAACCAAGGGTTGAATGTCTTCACTCATCTGTGGAGGCAGGAGCTAAACCCTGACCATTGCGAAAGGTGGTCAACTCTCGTGTATTAAACCCTGAAAAAGTGTAGTGACATATAACCTAAGGCATTTGTAGAGATGTTTTGGGAAGGAGCAGGGAGGAGGGAGCGACAAGGGTGGGTAATTAGGGGGGCTCTTGGGATAAATCTAATTTTCAGAATACAAATATATTGTTTCGTTGGAAGCATGTTTGATTGTTCAACAAATCAATTTCTTAATTTAAAAAAATGAGGTGTTTTTAATTCTTCATTTCTTCTTTCCTACAAGCTGGATGATGCCTGGAAATGCAGCAATTACCTTAGGTCTGGAGCAACAAGGAATAACGAAAGTCACATACTATGTCAAAGTGTAAATGAAGAAGTCTGAGATATCTGTGTTATTGTGGAGTCACTACACCTGCTCTTGGACTGCCTACCTCCAGAATTTTTGTTACATAAGCAAAATGTCTTAAATCAGTAAATGATTCTTATTCCACTACACTCACCATTAAATGACAGGAAGTATGACAGTGTGCTGAGAGAAATAAACTTCTAACAGTTTTTGGTACACCGAGTAAGACCACTAAAACATATTTAGAGATGGTGTAAGCCATCACCTGCCTTTGTCATTTTTTCAAGTCTCAATATTGCTCCTATAAGATATCTGATTTGAGTCACATACTATCCTTAATAGAAGTAACTGTACAAGTTGAACTCTGAAAGCACTCATTTAAGATTGGATATTTAGATTTTGGATCATGACTGTCGGTTTCAATTTTAAGTTTTAGGTATTGATGTGAGTCATCAGCTTTCATCTCTACATAAAAACATTTTGAAGACATTCCATTATACTTATAACAAAATCCAGTTTCCTTTCCACTGCTCACAAACAGGACTGTCTATAAAATTTGCAAAACCCTTTGCAAAATGAAAATTCCAAGTCCCTTATTTGAAACTAAGAATAGCAGAGCAAGACCTTCTAAGTGTGGGGACACCTGGCCCTTGCTATTTTCAATCTCATTTCATGCATCGATTTTTCCTCTCCATGATAGTGTCACCTACCTTCAGACCCACCAGTCTCCCCACTGCCTTAGGGCAAATACTATTCTTAGGTGTGGATGACTCTTCACTTTGCCCTTCACAGGTGAATTTTGATTCTTCAGTCTGCTTAAAAGTAAATCCTAAGAGAAACTTTTCCTGATCACCCTTATCTGTCCTTTATCATTTTTTTATTGTGTTTTGGTCTGTTTGGGCTGCTGTAGCAAAATACCTTAGTGTAAATTACGAAACAACAAAAATGTATTGCTCACAGTTCTAGATACTAGTAAGTCTAAGATCAAAAGCTACCAGATTCTGTCAAGAAAGAGCCCACATCCTAGATGGCAGTCTTTTCACAGTATCTTTATGTGGGAGAAGGGGTATTGAAGGTCCCTTGGGCTTCTTTTTAAGGGCACTAATTCCTTTCATGGGGCTGTACCCTACTGATCTAATGAACTCCCAAAGATTCCACCTCTTGATACTATCATTTTGGAGGTTAGGTTTTAGAATGTGAAGTTTGGGAGGACACATACAGCTGATAAAAGCATTCTGCCCCAGACTC
>PVKS010012330.1:0-54048 GCA_004027875.1 Aplodontia rufa
TTTTAGACAAAAAACCCAGATCCTTAATATTTAAAATTTGGAAACCTACTAGCAAATAAGACACAATTTTTGTCTGTGGGAAATTTAGGGTCTAGAAGTAAGATTCTAAACAGAAAGCACTAAAATACAATGTGGAAATTTCAAAAATAAGATTATACTAAGGATGTCTTTCATGAAGAAACAAGTGATTAGTCTTCCTATATTAGGACAAAAAGTAGAAGGCTATTTTAAAGAAGGCACTTATGTCTTACACACACAAAAAAAAATAACTAACCTCAGATGGTAGACCAGAAAAAAAAAAAAACGAATGATTTTTCATGTAGAAGAAAAAATATATGCAAAGACAAAGAAAATAAACCCAGAATAATTTTTTTTATGATTTTAAAATACGTGATGTTCTTGGAACTTGCTTTGTCCACGGGTAATAGAAGTAGCTGTAGCTAAAATGTTGAGAAAGACCCAGGTTAAGCCAACTTCTGTAAAAGACCAGAAAATAAAAAATGTAGCCATTGTAGGCCATAAAACCTGTCCCACAACCACTTATCTGTCTGTTATTATAGCACATAAGTTATATAAATACATGAGGAGATGTGTGTTATTCCAATAGAACTTCATGTAAACAGGAAAGGATCAGGATAAAATTTAGAGTTGTATATTGCTAATCACTGAGCCACGTAATCACACACACACACACACACACACACACACACACTCCAATGTAAGGTTGTCCTTGAACTAAAAAATCAACTTTTTAATATTAATATTAAAATAATTAAACTGTCTACTTGAATTTTGTGTTTTATTTGTTTCAATGAGAAACATATAGGTAAATGAAACAAAACAGATGTGGATTATGAAATATTCTCTTCATTTTTACTTTTTATGTGTACTTTTTTTATACACATAAAGTATGTATTTTATGATATATATATGTATACTTCTAAAATGCAGAAACCTCTTTCTATATATTGAACATTGACACCTGGCTTGATTAAATGAATCTAGAGTGATAAATCTGACATTAACAAATATTGATATTGAAATGCTTTTATATTCATTAAGTGTATAAATACGTTTTCTTACCTAGAATGACCTTTACATTCCAAAGTCTTCCAAAAATGCTTTGCAGTATGGTATATGTTACATATAGTGTCTTAAAGAATAAAGTAAAAAATTAAAAAGTTGAGGTCCAAAGTTTTTCTCTTGAATGAGTACAGTTAAGAAACTGTAAGTAAACAGATTTAACAAATAATCTCTAACATAAGGAAACGTAAATAACTTTATTTTTTCTTGTCATCTTTCCATTTGAGCTCTTTTATATATTGGACCTAATGAGGCAGAGATTTCAGGAAACTTAAATCCTTGACACGAAACTCCTACCTTTTATGATAAATGTCATAGTGGAAGACACTGGTATCCTTCATTTCTTCACTGAGGCTCCTGTTGAGCAATACAAAGTCAGACAAATGGCAGTAGTGAAAAGCAAGGCGTGAGGATTCTTCAGAATTGCCCTTCAGGAGATTGGTTCAGGTGGTTCGGAATCAATGTTCCAAAGAAGGTGGGAAAAGTGGGATCTTTTGCGGGTTATGGAATGTTGAGAAGAAACAAGGACTACAAGACTGATAAAAGATAAAGAATATATAAACAGAACAGAAATGTTGATAAAGCAAGAGTCCAAATCCCATTGATATGCCTCCTGAGCTCGAAAGATATTTGTCTGGGTTTTCCTAAAGTAATTGTCTAGGGGTTCTGATGGTTCCAGGGGCTTGGCAGCATTTAGAATCATGTGCAAGCCCTGTTCCCTTAACACCCTCCTGACTCCACCTTGAAAAGCTCGTACAACATTGTGTTGATTGTAACTTTCCTTTTATTTTCCCATTCACTATTTGAAGAACAGCAGTGTCGTCCAGAGTCGTCTCCCAATTCCAACGGGTCAAACTTATTTGAACATGTGAGTTCCTAATTTAAGTATGGAAGTGAGAGTTCTTGACAACCTTTGTACTGGAATACAAATGTTATCTTGCAGTCTTAGAAATAAAAAGGTGTTTTTCCATACAAGGCCAACACCCTAATCCAAGACCCATCATCTTTAATTACATACATTATAGCAATCACCACCTGAAACCAATGCTTTTCTATCCTTGCCCCAAGCAGTGCGTTTTCAGTAGAATAGTCAGATTCTATTTTTAACATGTGAATTGAGTCTTATGAATCTTCTGATTTACATCTTATAATGCTGTCTGTCCATTATTCTCAGAGAAAAAGATGAAGACTTCAAAGAAAATGTCCTTGTGGATTTGTTTTTCAAAGTACTGCTCTGATCTCATACTACTCACATGGACTACCACATTGGTGCTCCTTTCACACAGCCTGAGGCCATCAGTGGACTATTCCTTTTACTGGAATTATCTTCCCTGACATATCTACCTGGATAGCTCTATTACTATTACCAGTCTTTATTCAAATGTCACTATTACAATGAAGTCTATCATGACCAAAATTATTTCAAAATTGTGACAGCAACAACCTTCTTTCTATTTTCACTCATTTTCTATAAAAGCAAATTCTCCTTACTGATTTCTTTTCTTGGCTGTGCTAACGAACCTTGGCTCAGTCACTTCACACTGCTTTAAAAACTTTCATTTTTTAAAAAGAAACAATAATAAAAGAGAACCTTAGATTAGATTATTTTCTATTTAAGCTTTCATCAATGAATATTTTGTTTCTCTCATATAAACAGATATAGATGTAACTGTAATGTTAACCAATTTATAGAGTAACATTTGAAATGCATAATAAAAATAATTGCTGAAGAAATTAATTCATAGATTTATTTTATTATTTAAATATTGAGATCATAATCTTATGATTACATTGCAAAATATAATTCTAGGAATAAAATGAGAAAATGAGTTCTACTAATATTCTCATAGAGTAAACATGGTAAGGGTAGCAATAAAAACAAACTCTAATGGGTCACAGTGTGCTCAGTGTAATGAAGAATGAACCTGAAGGGACTGTGGAAAGGACAAATCTGGAAATGGGACATATGAGTGTAATTCATTCTTATTTTTTTAGTTTGATAAATGCATCTGTACTTGGCAATGGATATTGACTTTCAGATCATAAAGAATGATCTAAATGTTCACAAATTTTTCCTGTTAATAATGTTAGCCCAATAATAAGATTGTCAACAATTAGTCAATCCCTATCACTTATGAAAAAAGTGACCTTCGCTATGTGAATTGTATCTAGAAGAGAGTGCAGTTGTACATTAATTTACATTTCCACTACCAAGTTAAAGAAAAATCTACATGTCTTCAAATCAGACAGCCTTTGAAAACTGAAGACATCCTATTAATCATATTGGTTAGCATTTTACATGGATTGAGCATTAGTGACTTTTGTTAAAAAACCAGTATTCAAGTACAGCTAAAGAAAATCAACTTGGAGAAATAAACATGTATAAAAGGAGGATGAAAGTAAAATTCATTCAAATATATTCACACAAATGACACATTATATGATCTTAATCAAAAAGACCTTCCCAAAGTTTTTTTTTGAATTAATTTTCAGAGCGGACCTATGTAAGTTATGTCCTCTTAAGCAGTATGACACCAAGAGGAAGTGTAATCCACAGGGACATCACATTAGAAGGGCAGGGATACTCTAACAAAAAGGAGAGAGAAGTAAGAAAGGAGTGAATAAATAGAAGACCAGAAATTATACAGCAATTCTGAGTCAGGAACCAAGGAAAATTCAACACATATTATTCATAGATGGATGAGGGTCTATCGGGACCAGATTATAACTTGAGCAACCATCCATGTTGCTTCACGTGCAACATTCTGTTATTTTTGAATGTTCATGTAGCTCTAACCAAAACTGGAGAGCTAATAAACAATATATATTACTTTCTCATAGCTCTGGAGACTAGAAAGTCCAAGATCAAGGGACCAGCAGATTTGGTCTCAAGTGAGGGCTCGATTCTTCATGGATGGAAACTTCCATGTCTTCATGTGGCAAAAGGACTAGCTAGCTCCCTGTGGTCTCTTGTATAAGGGCCCTAATTCCAGTGAGGAAAGATCTGTTTCATAATAGTCACCTCCTAAAAGTATCAACCTCTTAATGCATTGCTTTCAAAATATGATAATTGTGCAGACCAGATCATTCAGTGTATGCAAAGTATTCATCGTAGCTATATGGAAAATAGAGTTGGTACAAGATGATGCCAATTTATGGCATTGTATTTGTTAAATTGGACAAGCTACAGTTCATAACAAAATATAATATTAGTATATCCAATGTCAACATTTTCTGAAATATTCCACATTTCTAAAAGATGATGTAATTGAAATGCCTTTCTCTGTATTCTGTTACTGGGTTAATAAGACTTTCAGTTAGCTAATTTGTTTCTTCATTCAATAGCTACCTTTTCAAGGCTTTCTATTCATGACCTGGTACTCTTCTAACATGAGGAAATGCTGAAAAATGGGACAGATGGGTATCCATGCTTAGAGTTCACATTCTATTGGGGAAGACTAAAGAGTTAATGTTGTGCAAGAACTAATGAAAGTTTTCCGTGAATGGAATTGCCTGCCTGTAATCTCAGTGACTCTAGAGGCTAAGGCAGGAAGATTCCAAAATTCAGGCCAGTCTCAGCAACTTAGCAAGACCATGTCACAAAATAAAGAATAGAAAGGACTGGAGATGTAGCTTAGTTATAAAGAGCCCCTGGGTTCAATCCACAATACCAAAAAGGGAAAAAAGAACAAAAGTTTGGCTCTTACCATTATCATTAACGACATTTTGTTAAAATCCATGGACTGTTTAAAACTTGGGAAACTCAGATTTGATTTTCTAAATCTGAAGTACTTTATGTTACCTTTCCTATATTTACCTATAAATGAATTTGAATGAGTAACTGACAATTTACTATTCAGTTTGAGTTTTTGTGCTTTATTGGAGTTTATACAATAAAATAATTGATAATATATTATTCTAGTACCTCTTATACAAATATTTGAGTATTTTTTGACAAATATTTGAGAATTAAATTGGGTGGCACAGTGTCCAAGGCCATGGGAAATCTCAACAATTAATTACTTTGGGAGGTTAGTTCCTTTTAAAAATTTTATAACATTAGCTTTATGTTATTGCAGATGTTGCAAAGTCACCCATAAAAATAAGCTTTTAGTTTAAAATAGCTTTCATGTGTTTTAAAATTGAAAACACCATTTTTATATTACTTATTCTTTAAGATTATGTATCAAATACTTGGGCTGGAGTGGTGGCTTCCAGTTAAGGCGCTTGCTCAGCAAGCGTGAGTACATAGGTTCAAACCCCAGCACCCATGTACGCAACTAAATGTCAGAGCAACGAAAGATGAATTATAAAAGAGACAATCTTTAAGGAAACAAAATCAGCTATCAGTCACAATTCTTTATTGAGTATCATGCTCCTAAAGCCTGTTCAAAAAGAATTGAACCACATCTCCCTTTTGGAGTGCCAGCACACCACTGTGTTGACAGCAATCTTGAACGGGAAAGAAGTCATTTTGTCTGTAAGCTTCCAGAAACTGCCTCTTAAAAATTCTTACCACCTTAACTATAATAAATATCTGTGTTTCCAATATTCTAGACCTGAAAATATAAAGCACAATAATTCATACCAAGTGATTGTTGTGTGAAAGGTAGGGGAAAGACTGCACGGTTTTGCATGTAGGAAAACTTTTCTAAGGAGGTCATTCATTATATTGAAAATAAATATGGCAATGTGGATGTTAACTAACTGAAAGTTTTTTTCTGGATAAGAAGGATGAAGTATTGCTCACTGCAGGAAAACTTCAAATGTATTTGGAATGGACAATAGCTATGCAGGAAGGGTATGTGAAAACATTTTTCCCTTCTGCATAGGTAATTTCTACATATTTAATTTAGTTGCTTAGAACTTAGGAATAATTAAATGAGAAATTATATATAACATGTTTCATGTCATAGGTAGAATATATTTATATATATAATGGCTGTCTTCTGTCTTAACACCTTTTGGAATGTCAACAGTAAGATTACATGTTATAAAATTTGTCTGAACCCAGATTGTAGGTGAATTGAAATACTGAATTCAGTTCAGTATTTCCTATTGCTGATTTGCACTAAAACAATATTTTGAAAGTTAGAAGAAACTTCTCCATATTATTCAAGGCACTAAATTAATGGTTAAGAGATAATATAATCTGAAGGAGTTTTGTATCCTGACTTCAAGGAACTTACAATTTAGAGGAGAGATGATAGGAGTTTGAGAGGGATTAGTAGATAGTAGACATAGTAATACTTATAAAATCATTTAAATTTTTCACATTGAAAAGTATAGTATTCATGATATTGTGAAAATGCAGATAAGGAAATAATGAACTCTTAACGTTTGACATCAGGATAGAGTCAACAACGTGGGTGACATATAAATTGTGACAAGATTAATACAATTAGAGCAGAGCCATGGAAGAGAAAATAATACATGCAGAAAAACTTCAGGAATGGCACAATCCTATAGGAATGTTAAGCATGTTTGAAAAACAGATATCATATTTTCATAGTCCCTATTGTGCCATAATTATCATATTGTTAACTGTGGCCCTAGGATAAAAAAAGTGATTAAATCATAAAATGGTTGTACTGGAACAAGCCTGTGATTTCTCATCCAGTTGAGATTATTCAAAGTTTAGCATTTCCTTTTCAGAAACTCAAGGATAGAGACCGTTTAGCCTAGAGTGATTAGTAACAATCAGATTTTAAATTCTTCATTATTCAGCCCATTTGAGATGTTTTAAAATATGTCCTTGGGCAGCGACATAGTATAAATATTCTTACTCTTGAAAAAAATCTCATCATTTCTCTCATATTCAACTTCCAAAGCCCTTTACGTTAAATAATGAGACCTCTGACCAGAATTTCTAAGACACTGAATAAAAGATTAAATGAATTTTGCTGTGGTTTTATTTTTTTACTTATTCACAAAAACATAAAAATTAATGCTTCACACAATGTAACAGTCCTAATTAATCTATTTGACATTTAGTAGACATAATTCAAGTGAAAAATTTAAATCTTAAACTCTACACATGTTCAACAATATATTAACGATTTGGCTAGTTTCTGCCCTGTTAACCTAAAGTAATTTTAGTATTTGCTAATAAAAACAGCTTGCTATAATTATTAAAATAAGTTCTTTACTTAACTGAGATTTTTGATGTAGTAGACAGAGACCAATGGTTTCCCAAAATAATGAACTTGAATAATTCCACTATTAACTGGATTTAAGATGTGAGGAAAATAGGGTTGGAGCAGTGGCTTGGCAGTTATGGCACTTGCCTGGCATGCTCAAGGATGCAGTTTCAAATCCCAGTAGCATGTACACAAAGAAGTGTCAGAGCAACAAAAGTTGCATGAAAAACTCAATAAAATTTAATTCTTTCTCTTTCAGTGTCCCACTCTCTCTTAAAAATAAAATGTAATGAAAATGCAGAAACCAAGAAAAAAACAAGTTTCAAATTAAGTGACGTGATAAATAAGAGATATTAACTTATACTACATAAAATATAATGATTACACGAAAGGAAGTAGAATTGGAGGTAAAGGTCAATGTGAAATAAATTTATCATTCTTGGGAGCATCAAAGAGGAGATGTTGAGAAGGTCTAGATTGAACTAGTGGAGACCAGCCTGGAGCATAGCCAAGTTCAGGGCCTGAAAGGAAAAACCTGGGTCAACACATGGACTTTTTCAGAGGTCAGGATAGGAAAAATTCCCAGAATAATTTAAAGAAGTCACATCAGTCTGGGATGTAGAAATAGGTCATTTTTACAAGACCAAATTTAGCCTTAGTTTGGAAATATATATGTGGTTATTTTCTGTTAAGGCATTAATGGTGGGAGTAAAGAACAGAGATGATAAATAACTACTGGTTACCAATTCTTCACCTACTCATCATCCTTCCCAAATCCAACACGTGCACACACCGTTCTTCATATACCCAATGACAAGCAATATCAATTATGGTCCTTGATTATATTTCTACTGCTGTGTTTTTGAGAATTGCCAGAATTTTTTTAAATAAAGCAACTAAGGCCATAAATTCAGGTAGAGAAAAATTTAGTAATAAAATGTACTGTAAAAATATCCTGATGTGAAAATTAAAGACAATGTGTTCAAGATCTCAGCTCAATCCTTTTACAAATAATTTGTTTTCTTTATGCACAGACATATTCATCTTTAGGAGAGTGACAATAATTCCTTCTTCATTCATCTATGCAAACTGTACACATTAGTATTATTTTTAACACTCCTTTATTTGTAAATCCAGCAAAAGTCAGAGGTAATTTCCCATATATACTTTGCTTAATTTTTTGTTTGAGTGACAGAGATAACTAACAAAAATAAGGATAATCAAAAACATAAAAAGATAGTAAAGGCATGTTACAGAAAATATTTGTTTTAACTTTTCAACTTCTGTTGTAGTATGATATATTAAAGGAGTATAATGTTGGATAAATCTAAATATTAGACATATCACAGAAATAAAGTATGATTTTATTCTGAGAAGTATGAGTTTGTAAAAAAAAAACAAGCATTATCAAAAAACCTCAGATAGGAGAATATGTTGTGTCTCTATCCATCTATTATTTATCTTCTAATTAACATACAAATACGTGACAGTGAACAGGTGCATTTTTCATATTTAGCCTCACTAAAAATAATAGATCTATTGAGGATGTAAGAATATGAGAATTATAATGCAACTGTGTTGCACATCAAGAATTTTTTTGATAATGTATGAATAATAAGAAAGGGAAAATTAAACAGAAAAGAGCATAGCATCAGGGCAGAGATATCTGCTCGAATCATGAATAATTTGTTTAAGAAAACCAGTAACAAAGACATTCAGAACAACTGTTTTTGAATTGTAATCATCAGTAAATAATATTTAATTTTTTGGAAAACAAAACATTAAAATATGTCAAGGTTTTGAAATACAAAATAAAATCCCACAAAACCATGATTTTATACATAATATATTTGAGTTATACTCCAAAACAAATGTTAAAAATGAAAGGGAAAATATCATTTTAGGTTCTTAGATATAAGCAGTTTAGATCTAAATGTCAATATTTTGCAAGTATTACATTTCATCATTAATATTAAATATTGGAACAGGTTAGCATAAGATATCATTAATAAATCTTAAAATATATTCTTTGAATTTTGACAAAAATGACTTTTTATTCTTTAGCTATTTTTGGCAAGCTAAATCAGAGACAATTGTATCATTGTAATTGAACGTATATTCTTATGTCAAGTCATACATTATAATAATGCATTGTACTGAATAGAGTGTGTCCCTATAGTAAACTGTAAGTGAATTTAAAATTACTAATCATGTTATGGAAGCTATTCATGTTCCTGGTTAAAATTCATTTAGTAAATGTTTACTTACTGTAGTTTCCCTAGGTTCTTGGTAATTACTTTGTGTAATTAATAACTGCAAAATACACCAAATATAGACCACTCTTCTAATTGAAAGATGCATGCACAAAGAGAAACAAATTAACATTGTTTGACAGTAGTGCTTTTGGACATGTTACTTCAGTTGATATTACTTATCTTCTCCCAACTCTATAATCACACATTTATTTTTAAGAGAGAAAGAGGGACAGTGAGAAAGAGAAAGGGAGAAACAACTTTATTTAGTTTTTCACATGGCCTTAGTTGCTCTAACACTTAGTTGTGTACGTGGTGCTGGGGTTTGAACCCAGGTCCTCATGCTTGCCAGGCAAGCGCCAAAACCGCTGAGCCACCGCTCCAGCCCCTAATCACACATTTTTAAAATAGAATTAAGATAATGAGATGCAAAGTTTACTGCTTTATCAATAAAAAAGTAATATAGAATCCAGTCAACAACTTTTGACCTCAAACTGTAAAATCCATCATTATAAAAATATATTAATGTGGAAATACTTGATTATGTAATTATTCTGATCATTGGAAATCAGACATTCAAATATTTTCTTTAGCTCTGATACTTACAAGTCTCTTCCCTTAACTAACTTGTTTTCATTTTAGATTATATCTTTTTACTTTTCATGTGTAATGTTTAACAAAATTGCTGATTTTTTATGTAAAATCTCAGAAATTTCAATCAGTAAGTGTAGAGTAGGTCTAAGTTCTCTACATGTTTAAACATCAGCATCTGTTTCTTTTTTAAATTTGTTTTGTATTCCTTTTTTCTATGGAGGGTTGAAATCAGAGGCACTTAACCACTGAGTCACATCTCCAGCCCTTTTTAATTTTTTTATGCTGAGACAGGGTCTCACAAAGGTGCTTGGTGCCTCTCTACATTGCTGAGGCTGGCTTTGGACTCTTAATTTTCCTGTCTCAAACTCCCAAACTGTTGGATTGGTGTGTGCCACTGTTCACACCCAGCTCTTTCTGATATAGACGATCTATGAACTACACAAACACAGGTTTGTAATTAGTTGACATGTTTCCTTCACTGAAGAGGTCTACTCTAATTCCATAAGGTTAAATTAGGTGTCCTTTTATATGTCTGTATAGACATCAATGGAATTTTCTCAGTTCATATATCAAATGAAAATTGGAATTTTCTGCTCTGTCTTAATCTCCATAAAATCTGTAAATACAAAGACTAATTATTGGTCTTCATATATACTTGACTTCAATTCATTTGATGTATAATAGATAAATATTTGATTTGATGATTAAATGGATTTTTCAATTTTAACTGTTGGGTTTATTTGCAAGCAACAGACTTAATTTTCTCTAGAGGACACAGAGAAAGGTTTTACAAACAGAATTCTCGTTAGCATGCACAGAACATTGGATGACACAGAGACACAGGTGTACAGCTCAGATTCCAGGAATACCTGCAAAAATATATCAAAATAATAGTCTAATGAGAGTACATCCACTGCTGCCATAAAACAGTCATGGGACAAAGTTAACCATGGTCTGACAGCCTCACACTGACTGCAAGGAACCTCTGCCATCAACTCCCCTTCTACTGGAGGGACACTTAGTTGCCCTAAGTTGTTGCTTTTCAAAAACTTCCCACTCAGAACTTAGGTCACCTGTCTGAAATGTAACTGCATGGAAGACTGAAATTTGAGTTATTTGTTTTAATTTGGAGAATAGAACTAAACATGCCCCCTTTATCTGTAAAGCATTTTCCCAGAATTGTCACATTTTGGCAAATTTAAAGAAATTAATTTCTCCAACTTTCGATTAAATATAGAGGATAAATTTAAGGAGGACACCGGCATATAAAGACAAAGGTCTTTCTTGCCTCATGGTAATATTTTTAAAAGGTGAAAATAAAAGCTAGGAATGATTGACAATAAAATTTTATGGCTAGAATGAAGTTGTTGGTATGAAATGAAAGTCAGATGAAAGTTATTCAAAATGAGTTCAAGTGCAATTCTTGTTCTTAATAAGGACATAAAAATGCCTATAAACTCTATAAATAAGAAAAAATATTCACAGTACTTTTCTGAACATAACTAAACATACAACTATAACAATTTAGATTTTTTTTGCATTTTATTTCCATTTTCAGTTCATCTATCTAAGAACATTATGTATTTATACACAAAATACTCTTGAGTATCCATGGAAATTACTTGTTAGAATTTCATAGAATATTGCAGAGTTGAATATTTTTTTCACATGAGTTCTGCTCTTCCTTTCCTAGGTGTCAAGAAATAGTTTATAAGAAAATATATAATTTATTGTCAAGACAGATGATAATCTGTCCTCTCTGGATTCTAAGATTCATATGGACATGGACCATGGGAGTCTGTCTTGTTTGCTACTACATCAAATATGTATAACGGACCTGGCAAATAACAAGTGCTCCGGTAGCATCAAATAAATAAATGGATGAAAGAATTATGTTGTGTTCAAAAGTTGCAGAGCCATTACATTTTAATATAGGTAATAGAAAATGAATAAAATTTCAATTTTTGAAATTATTTACTTTCATTTGAATCTGGAACCAAATTGTTGTTCACTCTTCATAAGTCTAAAATGATGCTCAATGCTGGAAGAAGAGAAAAGAGAAAATAATGTAAAAAAGTCATTATATAGATTTTTTTTAAAAAACAAACAAAATACAAATGTTTTCTGTTGAAATATTGGGTGTTCTGCAATGGAAAATACATTGATTTTGAAATGACATTAATTAGGTTCAAATGTCTGAAACTTTCAGAAGTTTAGGAAGCTAAGTATCATTCAGCTACCATTGGTATAAAATAGGGTTAATAATTGCTACTGTATATCTATCACTGAATTATTGAAATCATTTATAGAGATACTGTATTTTATATATCCCATACATTTAAATATTAATCTTGTTCATATATTTTATGAAAATTATATATATGTGAATATGACTAAAATCTGATGTTCCAAATGTCCCCAAATTTATTCATGAAATATACTTAAATCATACTTATTTTATAAATAGTTAGAAGACAAATAATTTATATATAATATATGAAAATATTAATTATGTTCCCAGAAACTATAAAATAATGTAAACTCTACAGTCCTTCAAAAATATATTATTAACAATCTAGTGGAAAACAGCTCAACTTCTTGATTGCTGTTGAAATAGCAGCTGAGGACTGTGACTGTATTCCACTTTGTGTGCTCTATTTTACAAAGTAATTTCTTTTTCACTTTACTAATGGTTGTGTGTATGTGCTTGTTCATTAAATCATGGCATATTTTGATGTCCCATCATCATGTGTCGGGGGACAGGCTTTGAAACCAGTCATTTATTCTTAGAAACCCTCAAGAAGCACACTGTCAACTGAAACAAAAATGTTTACATAGCAAATATCAATGAATCTCTTAGGGTGTTCCCAGCCTATGCATTTATGATAAAATATTTTACAAAGAGTTCCCAACTGCTTTCTTTGATGATTTCAGGAAACATAGAACAATCCCATTTTGACCCCAAATGTATACTAATTTGAGAAATTTTACTGAATTTATAATTTAATGTTATTTACTAGTATCTATCATATAATAGATATTTAATCTTGTTCTTAGGATTCAAAGCTGAGAAAAAGATGATATAGGATGTGTAATACATGATTCATAGAGAAACAAAGGCATCATCAAGCCAAATAATAATGTTATAATTGGTAAATTAAAGTTTGCATTTTGTCAAGACACCAAGAAGAATAAACTCTGTCCAGAATTAAGGCAGATATGCCAATAAATTCCTGTGGAACAATCTAAAGCAGCATTGATCTGTAGCAGTACAGCTTGATCTAGTCTGAGTCTATGGGTTAGATGGGAGACAGCTAGTCTAGAAGCCCTGAATAATGTGTCTGCAGTCAGTTAACAGGTGAAGGTTGGTGTTGTAGTCTGGCCTGGCGTCGCTCACAGGTATGTAGCATGGCCTGGATAATTGGAAAGACTGTGGTCCATATGGTATCTTGCTTTCCAGCAGGTTAGATTGATCATGTTCACATGATGTTGGTAGATAATACAAAAAACAAGCATAACTGTGTAAATGTTGGATTGGGGAGGGTTGCACAAAAGTTCCAACATATCGTGTTATTCAGAGAAAAGTCACAGAATTAAAAGTTTCTTAAATACACATGATAAGCCAAATGTCATGGGATAAAAGGATAAAATCACATAAGGGAATAACTGTGGTCATTTTCTCAAATGATCTATTACAGCTGGTAACAAACGTGGAGCTGGAACTTAAAGGAATTATCTTATAAAACATTAAGGGTACAAAGAGCAGAATATTTAAAAACATGACTGGATGAGTTTGAGCAGGAATTAAACAATAACTTTATTTTTTTATTGGTTTAGCATCGTCTTTCATAATGAAGGGATTCCTTGGTTCACATTCACACATTCATACATATTGACAGAGTTGCAGAAACCTGATCTTTGTCCACTCCTCAATCCCCAGTCTCATAACTCCTCTGTAGTTCCCCCAAGTTACAGGTATAAATGAACATATGCATGTAGTTTAAACATGGAAATTACTGGATTTATATTCCTGCCTGGGTGCATTTGGGGTTCTCATGGGAGGCAGTTGTACTCTACAGTATTTAATACCCCTTTTTTTCTCCTCCTCCCTCTCTTTCTCCTCCTGTCCCTGTTCATAGTTATGATACCCACAGTTTATATATTACTTTATATTTGGAGGGTGTATTAAGTAAATTTGACTTTTATCCTTTCTTAGGTTTTATTCTAGTGTCCACATATGAGATAAAACATTCAACCCTTAAGTGGGTTTGGCTTGTTTCACTCAGCATGAATTTTTTTCCGTTTCTTCCATTTACCTGTAAAATCTGTGATATCATTCTTTCTAATAGCTGAGTAGAACTCCATTGTACATACATACTACAGTTTTTGGATCCATTCATCTAGTGAAGGGCATCTAGATTGTTTCCATAATTTTGCTATTGTAAATTGAGCTGCTATAAACATTGATGTAGCTGTGTATCTATAATAAGCTGATTCTAGCTCTTCTGGGAAAATACCCAGGAGTGGTATTGCAGATTTGAATGGTGGTCCCATCCCTATTTTTATGAGGAGTCTTCACATTGCTTTCCAGAGTTGACAATCTTACCAACAATATGTTAGTGTTCGTTTCTCCCCACAATTCTTCCAGCATCTGCTATTGCTCTTATTCTTCATTTTTGCCATTCTGCCTGGAGTGAGGTGCAATCTCAGTGCAGTTTTCATTTACATTTCTCTGATTGCTAGTGAGGTAGAACACTTTCTCATATATCTTTTGGCTTTTTGAACTTCCTCTGTTGATAAGTTTCTTTTTAGTTGCTTAGCCAATTTATTGATTGGAGAGTTTGTGTTTTTTCTTGTTAAGTTTTTTGAGGACTTTGCATATTCTAGGTATTAGCACCCTGTCAGAGAGGTAGCAGCCCATGATTTTCTCCCATTCTGAATATTCTCTCTTGACACTCTTGATAGGTCCTTAGCTGTGCAGAAGCTTTTCAGTTTAATGGCATCTCGCTCATTAATTCTTGGTTTTAATTCTTGTGCTATGGGAGTCCTATTAAGGAAGAAGGAGTCTATACTAATATAGTATAGTGTTGCTTCTATTCTAAAAATTGTTGGCTGTTGATTTTATTTCTAGTCATTGATCCATATTGATTTAATTTTTGTGCAGGGTGAGATTTAAGGATCTAATTTTAATTGTCTGCATATGGCTGTCCAGTTTGTTCAGCACCACTTTTTCAACAGCCTGCCTTTCTTCTAAGCTATGTTTCTGCCCGCTTTGCTGAATATCAGATGGTTAATTACCTGTGGACTAGTCTCAGTGTCTTCTATTCTATTCCATTAGTCTCCCTGCCTATTATGATACCAATACCATGCTATTTTCCTTACTATAGCTCTATAGTATGATTTTTGATTTCATGTCAGATATTGCGATCCTGCCTATCTCATTTTTTTTGCTTAGTAGAGCTTTCACTATTCTATGTTTCCTATTGTTCCAAAGGAATTTGAGAATTGATTTTTTTTTTGTATCTATGAAAATGACATTGGTATCTTGATGGGGATTGCATTGAATCTCCACAGTGCTTTCAGCAGAATGGCCATTTTTTTAACTATATTGTTTCTTCCTAATCAAGAACATGGGATGTCTTTCCATCTTCTCAGGTCTTCTTCAATTTCTTTCTTCAGTGTTCAATAATTTTCATTGTAAAGGTCTTTAACTTCTTTTGTTAGATTAATTCCCAGGTATTTTCTTCTTTTTAAGGTTATTGTTGAGTGAGATGAATTTCCTGATTTTTTCCTCAGCTGAATTGCTTTCATAGTATAGGAAAGCTATTGATTTATGAGTGTTGATCTTACATCCTGCACTTAGTTGAATTCATTTGCAAGCATTAGAAGTCTTCCGATGGAGTTTTTTGGATCATCTAGGTATAGGATCATATCATCAGCAAATTGAGACAGTTTAACTTCCTCTTTCCTCTGATTTCTTTCTTTTGTCTAATAGCTCTGGCTATTAGAATAAAAGTGGTGAGATTGGACAGTTTTGTCTTATTCCTGAGTTTAGTGGGAATGCTTTCAGTTTTTCTCCATTAAGTATAATGTTGGCTGTGGGTTTGTCATAAATGGCCTTGACAAAATTAAGGTAAGTTCTTTGATGCCTATTTTCTCAAGAGTTTTGAGCATACATGGGTGTTGGACTTTGTCAAAGGCCTCTTCTGCATCAGTTGACAGGATCACGTGACTTTTGTCTTTAATTTTGCTAAATGATGAATAATATGTATTGATTTGTATATGTTGAACCACACTTGCATGCCTGTGATGAAGTCACTTGATTGTGATGTATTATCTTTGTAATAATATAAAAAGCGAAAGAAAAAGAAGATAAAGTGGAAGAGACTGAGATAATGACTTTGGGAGAGCATAAGAAAGAGAAAAATAATGTTTATCTACTGCCAGAAGAAAGCTAAAAAGTGGATAGCAGAAAAGCTCACCACTGGGGGCTATATAGCACCAAAACAAAATGTGCTGGTCTGCAAGAAAACAAACATAAATTAAGCAGAGCAAAACAAGCAAAGCAAAAGCAATATGAAACAAAAACAAACAAAGCAGAGAAAAGAAAACAAAATAAAACACTAACATCTTAATGGAAAGTTGGAAGGATTATGGATCATTTCCAATGAAGAGGTCAAAATAGACTGTGTGGGTTGATGATCACATCTGGCTCCTGAACGGAGACACTTGGACGGTGAGGTTGCTGGAGGGCCTGGCTTTTGCTATTCTCAACTGGAAGGCAGATTCCCAGGAATTCTCCCAGTATTCTTGCATATGGAGGCGTGCAGAACTTCATTACCATAGCTACCTAGGAATACCACCTTTTGTCTTTCCTGAATTGAGACCCTGGGAGCTTTTGTGACTGCCTTCCCAGACTCCTGTGTCACTTCATCCAGGGCTCCAACAGTTGCTCCTAATCTTGTGTATCCCAGGGCAGCTGCAAGAACTCACAGATCCTGGGGACGTCACCACCATAAACTCTTGGCACTGGGGGCAGATGCTCCTGCAAACTCGGGAGTCCTTAGTCCTTGACCAGCCACAAACACTAATGGCTTCTGGGGCCATGTTCACCGTAAGTTCAGGCACCTGCGTGGAAAGCGTGAAACTTCTGGGATCTTCTTCACCCTGAACTCATTGGGCCAGAGGCAGTAAGGGCACAGGGCACCTGGGGCAGTCAGCAGCCAATGGTGCGGCACCTGGGGCAGCCTCTGACCTCAACTTTGAACTTGCAGCTTTAGGAGAAGCTTTGTGACGGCCCTCCTTATCAAGATGATTATCTTCCAGGCTTTCTGTGGCCAGTTGGAGGACATCTAGGATATTTGCACTAGTACAGACCCTGGGTTGAGCCAAGCAGGAGTGGGAGCCCTGCTGATAGCAGGAATCTCCATTCTACTCTGTCTTTCCTGTATTTGTGAGTGTTCTTCCCTCCTGTCTGCGGAACCAGCAGCATAGCCTCCTGGTTGTGGTCCTTGAAGCCAGAGCTCTTGGTTGCTATGTAGTATTTCTTCCTCGCTTATTGTATCCAAGCCTCTGAGTCTCTAATTTTCCTTTTGGTCTACTAATGAGCTTCAGTGAAATTTTGCCATTCACCCACCTCATGGAACAGCACTCCTCCCTCCATTGGTTCACGCTGCATGGAGAGATTCTCGATGCATCCTTCCTGCTGGTGGCCATCTTCTTCCAGTCAAGACTAATTATCTTTATTGGCTTTGTCACTTAACTGTTACAACAGTTCTGTGAAATGAGTGTTATTACTCTAATTTTAAACTTAAGAAAATTAAAATTGAGATATACAGCTTCAATATTGGGTAAAAAAAATAAGAATTATGATTGAGTCAGTTTAACTTTAGCCCTAGAGATTATTTCAGTTTTTTTATACTGCCTCTTTGTATACAGAAAGTTGTAACATCCAGAAAAAAGAAAAAACATTTATCTTTGTAAGTGTTCTACTAAAACATAACATATTCCTGACATTTTCTCTTATACTCCTTCTCCTGCTTATTGATTTAATCATCACTTGTTTATTGCTAAATTTTATCTATTTTTAATAGTTTGTGTTTTGTTATTTATGCACATTTTATTTAAATGATTGAAATGGATATAGATTTATTTTAAGAAATCATTTGTTTTCTTTTTTATTTATGCAACTGAAAATATTCTTCAAAGTAGAAAGAATTTTACTTTCAGGTAAATTTATATAAAATAAAATAGAATTACTGATGAACTGTACCTTTTGTTTTTTAAGAGAGAAGGACAGTGAGAGAGAAGGAGACAGAGAGAATCAATTTTTATTGAGTTTTTCACATGGCTTTCGCTGCTCTGACACTTAGTTGTGTACCTAGGTCCTGGGGTTTGAACCTGTGTACTCGCACATGCTAGGCAAGCACTATAATCACAGAGCCACTGCTCCAGCCCTGCACTGTACCATAAAGACAATAATATATGTTTTAGTTGGAAGAAGGATAATTAAAAGATGCTACCCTTTTCTAAGTAGAGAATAGAAAACTATCATCAGAAGTGAAATCAGTTAAATATACAATATGTTAAAAGCCATATGTTTCTTGAGATTCTAGTACGTGCAAGACCAACGATGGATGTTAATGAAATCAGAAGTGAAAGAAGTCAGCAGGGATCCACTTGTAAGAGACTGTATTCTAGTCTGGAAAAGCAGATCCATTTTACTTTTTCACATACAGACAAATGTCCTGAATAGAAAAAATGGAAGGTGATGTATGAGAAAATGATGAGGAAGAGTAATATCAAATAGGTACAGGTAAATGCAAGGTGCATGTTTTACTCATAAATTAAAGAATGAAATGGAAACCAGGAGTTATCACAACTGAGACAAATGCACAGATTAAAATGGCTTTACCTTGAAAAATAAATAAAATGCCATTATGTTAACTGAGAAAGTTAAGATACTTCAGAAGATGTCCCCCGTTCAGCTCTTGTGCAAACTTCCAAAGCCTTATTTTAAGTCCGGTTTATGAATGTAGACACAATAACAGAAATAGGGGAGAAATACCATTCATGAGGCCCAGTGTACATTTAATACAAAAATTTTTGAAATCATTCCTGAGATTATGAACAAATACAACTATTAGAAAACGTGTTTCTAACATGGGTGTTTATCAACCTAATATAATAAATGTTTTTATGGTATGATCACTTACAAGAAAGATATATACTTTGAAGAAAGAAAATTAAATTGTGGCTATTTGCTCTGAACACTAACATAAAATTAATGTCATTAAAGAACATTTATAGTAGTACAGGAAATGATGTTTAAAATAACTACCCTTCCATGTAATTCTCTTTTATAATAGTAATTTGCCTTGATTATTGTCTCTGATGAAGTTTGTTCCCAATTTGAATCATGTGTGAACTTGCTGTGTGTTAATTTTTGCTTTTATGGAAACTTTCCTAGAGTGTTCTGGTTTTAAATGACTTCCTGCAGGCTCACACCTAGAGGTACCATCTCAAAAAAAAAAAAAAATTAGGTTTCCTTTGGATTAAAGCCATATACAGGGAGGAGAAAATGCTTTCAATTAACTTCCTCTAAATATACCAGTAAACATTTCAATATTTAGGAGACAGCATTCTGAGAATATGAACAAGTGTGATATAATATAAGGCACATTTAATGAAAAGTAATCCTGAAAGTTTAAGAATATTTGTTCTCTCATATTAAAGATGTTTGTTTTATTTATGTGTTTGATGCCAGAATGCAATAATTAACAGGGATAATTAAATTACAGTTGCTGATTTCATTGATTATCAATGTACTCATAAGCAGATAACAAAAAGATAATTGTAAGGCTCATTCCAATTGCAATAAAGACAATATATACTTGCATGGCATTATGGAATTTTTTAGAATGATTAACTATTGTAGTAGGGAAAGCACGAATTGTAAAGAGCTAAATGAAGTACATAACACTTGAATTGAATATTCAAAGAAGTGTCACTTAAAAATCCTAGGATGTAGAGCAACTAAAAGACCACAACAGCATTCAGAAAGGCAAAGAACAACACAGGTTGCTGTCAGGACATATTCAGGAAAAAGCAAATCATTTTGTGTTGTTGAACCAAGGAATTTAAGACAACAAATGACAAAAGAAAGGAAGGAGAGGATTTTATGATGTGAGTAATATGGAGGGGTGTATAGTGTGGGTCCTCATATGGTAATATTTAGAATGCAATCCGGAAGGTAGGGAGCCAGAAAAAGATATAAAGAATGCATGGTTAAATTTAAGTTTTGGATAGGTCTTTTTGGTGACCATGGCATTTGAATCTGAGGCAAAGAATGAGTGGGAGCATTCTCTAGTGTACCAGGTGAGATGTGAGATAGACTCGACAGAAAATAGAATATGAATATAAGCTTAACATCATTTATCATTTGCCATATTTAATTTCTATGCAACTTCAGAACTTAATGTCATCTAATGAGAATATGGGATTAATTTTCAGTAAATGGGCTCAGTGTGGTATCTGAAGTGCTAGTTTTACGTTTCTAATTAATGATTGAAACTTTCTGTATCTTAAAAGTATAGTGATCATGAATAGACCAGGTTTCATTACTTTTATATATTCCTCTAATGCTTGGTTTATATATTGCATTCTTCCTGAACTAAGTTACAGGTATTTCCCACTCTGCAACGAGTGTTAAGATGGTGTTGAAATTTGACAGGGTTATGTTCCTGGGCATATAGGTTAATGCTCTGTTTTAAATTTGACATTTCCTGACTATGCAGAGGCTTTGGTTTTCCTTTATAACCTTATTCATCATTTAAATAAAGTACCTTGACAGATTTTTGGAAGCATAGTGAAAATGCAGGACTATCTTGAATAAATCCCAAAGGGTAATTTCTTCTCTATAAACTCAGAAAACACAAATTTGAAATATAGCATTAAGCTAAAAGTTTTACATTCAATAGTGCTAATGCCCCACCTAAAGAAAACAATGTTGACACTATTACACAATTCCTGATTTCTTCCTTGATTTTCTATCAATAAGAATAGGTTTCAGTAACTAATTTCAATCTTAAAATCTTACCTACAAAAAGGAAAAATAATTAGAATCTTCTTCAGATTGTATATTTATTTACATTAATTTTTAATTATAGGTAACATAAAAATGTGTCATAGTGTTATCTAGGACTGACATGGAAATGACCAAAATACTAATAGGTTTATCAAAGAATATGTAATGGCAGCGAATCTTATAGTCATAAAACATTTAAAAATATTGCATGAATTTAGTCTAATGTGACTTGAAAGAGTCAAAGAAGCATATAAATACAGGTTCAAATTAACTAATCTATCATTGAGGATGTTGACTTTTATGTGTGTGATTCTATAATGGGAACCATGTGGCTTTAGCAAAGACAATTCATTTTCAAAATAGACAAAAACTTTATTTGAGCAGGAAAATCCTGAAATCTGTGTTAAAGATCTAGACACATCCTGCCATGATACAAAAGACTTCAATAGATTAGAGATTCAGAGCACTTTGGAGAAACTTAGATACCTGAAGGTGAAATATAACAGTTAAAAGGTAATCTTTTGCATTACCCTTTGCTTATTAAATTTGGACTCAACCCAAACACTTGTAAATTCTGGTGATTGAAGGAAATATTTCAGTTATTTAAGAAAAATTTAGGCTAGGATGAATGGATAAAGAAAATACAGTATTTATACACACTGGATTATTATTCTGCCATACAGAAAAATGAAATCCTGTCATTTGCTGCAAAATTAATGGAACTGGAGGACATTATGTCAAGCAAAGTAGGCCCAAAACAAAAAGTCAAGTATCACAAATTCTCTTTAATAAGTGAATACTTAAAAATAAATAGGTAATTAAAAAGTCTAACTGATCTGAAAGTAAATTAGAGATTCATAGGAAGTGGGAAGGGTACTTTGAGGTGTGAGGGATAAGGAAAAGGGTAGAAGAAGAATGGTTGGAAATGATCAGTGAGCACTTTTTTCATGTATGGAAGTATCACAGCAAATACCATCAATACGTATAATATATACAATATGAATTAATAAAAATAAAAGAGAAAAATATAGACTGATTTGGAATTTGCAACTCTTATGTTCAAACTAAGACTACAAGCACTCCTAATCTGTCCACATGCTGTAAAAGAGTCTAAAATTTATACAAATTTAATGGTTTTGCTTTTCTTAAAGAATATTCACATTAAAAAATAAATGCAAACTAATGAATTGCCAGTTCATTGAAGGACAATAATTCCACAAATCTATCATATTAATATTATTTTGAACACATTTTAGATGGTAAATAAAAGTAAAGACAGTGTAAATAGGGCAAACATGTTTAAATTAATGGATAAGGAAAACCCATACAACCTATAACATAAGAATGCATATTTTAAATTCTTTTTATTTGGACATAGGTGTTGTTTTAGAACTCCTATGTTAATGCAGAAAAGTTTGGATTGTGATAGCTATAACCTAACTGATTCATCTTAGTTTGAACAAACTGGGTAGGACGTATATACAGTTAGGGCATGCCTGGTGGAGGTAGATCAACAGGGGTGTGCTCTGGAAGGGTGCATTTCCCCTGTGGCCTCTTCTTTCTCTCTATATTACATAAATGAAAAGGTGCTCCTCCTCCACAGCCTTCCACCATGATGTTCTGCTCCACAATTGGTCCAGAACAATGGAGTCAGCCATTTGTGAACTGAGATTCAGAAACCATGAGCCCCAAATAAATTCTTCCTAAGTTGATCTTTTTGGGTATCTTCATTGCAGTGACAAAAACTTAATAAATAAATGTTCCAGGAAACAACTATAATTGGGCCCAAATAATTGCCCACACAGTGCATGGCATGACTGCATTGTTCCATTTTAACAAATGGTTCAACTTCAGAGAATTTCTTAATACTTAACTTTAAAGGGAAATATTTGTTCTGTAAGACAATAGATTATACTTTTTTATTCAGAAATTAATTTGTTGAACAAACAAGCTTCTAACGAAATAATATATATAAATTATGAAAATTGGACTTATCCCCAAAAGCCCCTCAAAATACCCACCCTTATCCCTCCCCGGCTTCCCAATACATCTCTACAAATACCTTAGGTGGTATGACATTACTCCTTATCCAGATTTAGATTAGACTTTTGTATTTTAAAGATGATTTGCATTCCTTATTCATTCTGAATGGTGGAATAATATGTCATCCCTAAATATACAACTGTTACATAAGGATTACTTTTTTTCCTGAAACCAACTTGATAAACATCAAGTGCAGGAAGTCATTCTAATCATTTCCTTTTCTTCCAGGATACAAGAAATTGAAATTTCCCTCACAAAAGATGCCTTCCTTATATACTAGCAGAAAAGAAGCCTTCTCAGCATTACTGAGAGAATTCTGCACCAAAAAAAAAAAATAACTTTGAAAAGTAATTCTTATCTTCCCAAAGCTCTCTACATAATGTAGTTACTTTCCCACAGTTGCTTCTCTTTGCTCAATCTAATGCAGAAGCATTTAGGTTTTACCAGTTCTTTGAGTTTTCATTTCCTTATGAGGCCTCATGTATCATTTAAAGTTATATAAAATTTGTATGCTTTTTTTTCTTAATTTATTTTATGTCTATTTAAATTTCAGGCACAACTGGGACCTTAAGAGGAGAGAGAGTCTTCACTATCCTATAATTTCATTTACCAAGTGAGCATAACATGACCAGATAGATACAAAGGCTCTATATCAATAGGTATTCCAAAAGGACTCATTTCATATCACATTTCCATTTTTCCCAGAATGATTTTCCCTTCCTATAATGAAAGATTTGCAAACACAGTACCAAGTAAAATTGAAACTTGAAACTTTCTACTGAATGCACTTAAACATATTGCCACTGGGAGATCACGCATTATCAAAGAAGATAATGTGAATATTGTGAATGAACACAGGATAAAGAGCAACATTTTAAATGGTGCTGACTTTTTCCCCTCTGGGTTAGAGATACTGGCATTAAAACCAGAGCTAAATAGAGTTTGAATAGATGGCCTTTGAAGTCTTTTTTTGAGAGCTAAACACCTGTAAAAAAAGCAACACACATTCTCTAAAAATAAAGAGTTTAACAACTACAAAATCAGAAGAGCAGGGTCTAGGTTTGCTCTTCAATACATTGTTTCACTTTTGTAAAATTATGCATGCATGGAAATTTGAATATTCCTTTTGAAAAGTTCAATTTGGAGTGATTTTCAGTTGTAAAACATAGCAAAAATGAAATTTATTTGCTTCCTAAATTTATGGATGTGTATAAACCTGGGAGTCCACCCTCATACACACACATATTCCATTAATTTCTCTGTTGGAATTTATTTTAAATATGTTTTCCAGATATAGCTTTTTGGTTTTAAGAGAAAGAAGGACAGTGAGAGAGAGAGAAACAGAGAATCAATTTTTATTTAGCTTTTCATCTGGCAGTCATTGCTCCTGTACTTCGTTGTGTACATGGTGCTGGGGTTCGAACTCAGGTCCTTGTGTCTGCAAGGCAAAGTGCCATAACCATTGAGACACCACTCTAGCCCCCAGTTAAAGCTTTTTAACAATAGGAAAAAACTTCAAACCTGAATATTTCCAGAGAAAGAATACCCACCGTAAGCTAAAGTCAGTACCAACTAAACAGTGATGGAGATGTGACATCTACTCACCCAGGGAAACTCCTAAAACCTAAGCCTATGTTTTACCACAACTTACCAGTTCTTCAGTAATACTTGCAGCAATATGCTTTAATGCTTTATGAAATTCTTTAGAAATAATCTTCACAATGTTCTATCATGTTCCCTTTCTGTATCCATTCATTAACAATCATGAGGACCTAGGATTCTTGCCTTGTACATCTATGGGAGTTGAAAGGACGTAAAAAAGGTGACATTCATTTTTAATTTGATGGCAGTTACGCCACTTACCATTGCTCCAATAATAACATGATCTTACTTGGAACATGGCAGAAGACAAATACTAATTTTTCTGTAGCAGTTTGAACTCTACCAAAATCCAGCAGACATGTATTGACAAATGAGAATCTTTTTTTCCTAAGCTAGGCATTTTGCAATAGCCTCTTCTTATTTTTACATAATTCTCCATTATTCTCTAATACCCAATGAAATGCATTTATTCCTCTTATATATTTTGTTCTTCCTTTGTAATTTAATTTGTAGCTTGGAATTTCCTAAAAAATATGCAGTCAATTTCATAAAAATCAGCAAGCAAAGGTAAAACTTAATTTTAATATGAATCAGTGTCATGTCAAATAATTAAAAATAAAAGATTTTATGACCATAAGAAAAATGGTGAACAATTAAATGAACAGAAATAAAATTAAAAGTATTAGTTTAATTGGTTTTAGTTAAACAATTCCAACCAGAAAATTTACTCAGAACTTACATAAGACAAAGGAAAGAAAAAGAAGTGCTTCTAGAAAAGACAAGAGGATTAGTGGGGAAGAAAACATTACTTTAGGCCAAAATCTATGCAGTGACATTTATAAAATGTGGCATTTTATTTTAACTGTTTATTAATCTTGCAGAGAAAATGGATTAAATCAATCTACTCCATAAGGAAAATATAACTCAGTCTAAAACAAAAATATGGGACTGATATCTTTAATTACTACTTATTGAAAACAGATGACATATCAATTAAGTTGACAGTAGATAAGTTCAGGCGTAAACGCATGTATAATATAGTAACCACACATTCTTCACTGTATCCCTCTGAAGTGACATAGTAACTCATGTTAGAGCCTATTAAGACAGCTTGAAAATAAGGGTAGAGGGATTATTTCACTGTAGATTAATTGAAAGAGATTAACAAAGGACATACTATTGCATCCCTTGGAAATCAATAGTGAGGGTTATTATTAGCTTAGAAAATCCTATGCAGAGAAATTAATTTTTACAGATTCTTGATAAGCAATCTTGTTCTCCCCAAGGCAGTCTCTTTGGATTACTTCTCTCTCACTTCAGTTTCCCCATTTATGACATATCTTTAAGTAGTAAAATTTTCCAGAAACTATGTGCATTTTCTCTAGCATTTTTTTCTATATTATCTTAAGTCACATTTCCTAGGAAACAAAGTTTGAGACAAAGCAGAGTGGTGGATATTACTCACAAGTGCTGCTGAGAACAACTTGTGTAAAGGTTTAACGGAAGCAGAGAGAGAAAAGTTGGACAGCAATATATTTAATATAGAAATTGCAACCAATTCCATGAAACTTCAGTGTCCTCTGTGATGGTCACAAATTGAGGCAAATTGATCTGTCATTTATACCCTAAAATTGACAAGTTATTGGATGTCAGGACAGAAATATAGATAGACATAGGGGATAATGCTAATTTACTATTTGTATAAAATAAAAGGTCAGTGTCTAGCTCCTTTATATATCTGATTGTTCCATCACCAGCTGTTGAAAAGACCATTAACTTTCCATGGAGTCTCCTTTGTTCTTGTGCCAAAAATCTGTTGACTATATTAGAGTGGATCCATTTCTGGTTATCTTTAAAGGTATTATATCCAAATTTTGAATGGTTATTTCATAATAACAAGGAAGAATCACATATATGTTAATAAATAAAATTTATTGGAAATTTATATTTGATAATAGGAGACACTGTAGCACATTAACATCAGATAGATTTAGAATAAGACAATTGAGTTGAAAATCTGCCTTCCTGGATTTAGTTAGGCAATATTATTTATTTAGATTCTTTGAGATTTGGTTTCTACAACTGTGAAATGAACAAGATACATGCTGACTTGATAAAGTTTCATTAAATTAATTAACCTAATTTCTAGCTATTAAATAGTATTAATATAATGGGTGATATTTTCATGAATAACTTTGAGTTTTCATTGTTTTAAATTTTGTCACAATCAAATATCAAATCTATAACAAGATATTTTAAATCAAAATACGAATTCTTTACAACCAAATATAAACAAGTAATTCTTGAATTCATTGCTGTATCTATGTCCAGCAACCTTTAGTGATACTATCAGAATATAGTTTAAATGAGAGTTTTACCATAGTTTACTTGTGGAAAACAGACGGAATCTTGTCTGAGGAGAATGTGCAAAGTCGGATAAGCACACTAAATGAAAATAATAGCAAGAAAAATATATTCCTAATGATCAAGAAGATACTCATATTTGAGTAGAATCCCATGGTCATGGTGTTTTTGCAGCCAAATTAAACGATTCCATAATAGTATCAAATAACTAAGCATTTGTATGTGTGTGTGTACTTATATACTTCATATATATTTTTTATTTTGAGGGTATTTAGCTGAATAATTGATCCAGAAAAATAATGGAGTAGTGATTAAAATGATTTTTATATTAAAAAGGAATTATTTCACCAGCATAACATATGGTATATTTTGTTTCAAACAAAATATTAAATTAAATATAAATTATATGCAATATTGTTCAGAAATCATCAACAATGTAGTTTCATTAAAATAATCATTCCCAACATTAAAGTGATGTTTAATTTGAGTTTTATTGAATTTTTTTACTTTTCTATTAGTGACTGTGCTTATTTTTTTGTTATGCACTTTGTAAGAGCCGTAAAGTGAGGATTTTGCTTTATTTTTTTCGGTTAACTTATATTTGTACATAATTAGATAACATGATGTGAGATTATTCTCAGTCCAAATGTTTCCAGATTTAATTTATATTAAGTAGTATTTTTCTAAATATCAGTTGCAGAAACAATACACAGTAAAGTTTGGTATTTGGAGTGCTGACAATTTAGAAAGCAACTGTAATATAAAGATTTTAGAATGTTTTTGTGTGGTCATCTAATATCATTTATCTCTTTTTAGACATATTTGTTACTATACATTCCTGTGAATCATTTCTTAAGAATAATCTAGGCTCCCAGAAAAACAATTCTAGACCATGCTCTAGTGAGAAGCATCTTTCTCATTTTTCAAGAGGGAGAAAAATTTATAATGTTATTGTGATAAACTTTTTCATTAAATAATTAGGGAGAAAATCATCAGTACTACAATAGTAAGAAATATTTATTTCATATCATGGTTGTAAAAGAGAATAGGAGACAAGAGGTGAATGTGAATCTGAGGAAGGTACACAAAGGATGAAGAAGAGATTCTGAATGAGAGGAAAAAGACAAGACAAATGATTATAGGAAGGAGGACTGAAATGGACTTTGTTCAAGACACGTTGAATAGGATTATGCAAAAAATAAAGACACATGAAGAAGGAAAATAAGGGTGGAATAGGAGAAAAAAGGCAATTCATATAATTAGATAACTCTTTTAGCAAGAATACTGAGCCTACTAATACACGACATGTTCTTTGCTCAATGACATATGTGTCCTGGAGACTAAAACAGACATGCTACTTATAGTCTAGTAAGAAAGCAAGATGATCTTGGTTTTTAAAAAACAGGCTTTTATATGTAAAATCTTTCATCGCACAAAATTGAAGTGTTGTTCTGTGAAAGAGAATAATGGAGACACTCAATATGTCATACTTCCTGGTTTAAAATGAAAAAAAATTGTAAGTTAAACTTATGATTTAGCTACATTTTTTAGGTTTTATTAATAAAAATAAATTGCTACATTATTTTGATGTAAACAAGCCTATACCATACTAATATTTTCCTAAAATTACTTTTAAAGTATTTTATAATTCAAAACCACCATGTTTACATAGAACATTAGCACACTTCTTTTTATTTTGAACTACTCAAGTCCTCTGTTGAGCTTCAATGCTATGCTTCTGCTTATATTTTCATCGTTTTTGGATCATAGTGATAGACTGTTGGTAACAGGACATATTGGAAAATGAGATGAAAATTACAATCTATTTTCAAGAAATTAATTTTGCAGTTCACATTTTCACATCCACTCCAAAGCTGCTGATGAACTATAGATCATATCTACACCATAAAATACACTCAGAGTGCACTGAATTCCTGAATGCACCTAAATGAACATCAAGCAACTTTGTTGTTGAGGAGATCAGTGTACTGGTATATTACTCTATTCAGATGACTCTAACAAAATGCAATAGACTGGGTGAATTAAAGTAAATTTATTTTCTCACAGTTCTGGAGGCTGGAAGTGTGAGCTCAACAAGCTAGCACTTGGATTCTGGTGTGGACTTTCTTTCTGGTTTTCAAAAGCCATGTTCTCATTGTGTCCTTGCATGACAAGGAGACAGAAAGTTCTGCCATTTTTCTTTTATTTTTATAAAAATACAAAATTTATCATGAGGGTTCTACCCTCATAACCTCATCTTATACTAATTATCTCCCAAAGGCCCCATACCTAACTACTATCACAGTGGAGTTAGAGCTTCAACAAATGGATGATAGAATGATATAATTCAGATAAATCAGTTGGCCAACCATCCCCAGAACCAAATGAAAAAATAATACAAGAACTGAAAGGAAGGTTATAATAGGAGAGAAAGAGTAGCCAAATTTGTAAAACTGAACCAGGAAATGATTTTAGGAGTCGAAATATAAACTGGAACTTAAAGATTGGGGAGGAGGTTGATAGAGAAGAGATAAGGAATGACATGAGCATAGGGAAGAGAGAGTTCATTGTGTAGATCATTGCTAGTCAGATTTGGGTCAATGTGACCACAACACCAGGAGAACAGCTCAGAGAAGGGACAGTTTATTTTGACTCACAGCTTCAGAAATTTAGTTCATAATGGGCTGACTATATTGTTCTGGGCCCAAGGAGACACAGCACATCCTTGTAGAATAGAATGGCAGAGGGAAGCTTCTCAGGATATGGCAATCAGGAAGCAGAGAGAGGGAAGCGGGGAACAGGCCACAGAAAATAGAACTCTTCCAGGGCATGCCCACAGTGATTCAGCTCCTCTGAGCATGCCCCACCTGCCTAGAGCTACCATCCAGTCCATTCAAATTGGTTGGACTCAATAGGCTGCAGCTCTTCCAATGGAATCATTGTATGTTCATCTCTGAACATACACTGGAGCTTTTAAGGTATGCATTGTATCCAAATCATAAAAACAATAGAATTAGTGAGTTCCATTTTAGTGGAGATTAAAGAGTTTAAGATTAGGGATAGATCAAAATTGGATCCAAGTTTAGAGAGGTATATGTATTATAATGTGAAATATGAAGTTAATCCCTTAAGTTATATGTTTTCTTAGTGATTTATGGGACCTGAAGTGGACAAAGTGAGCAAAGAATATTATTTCTTTGCTGCAGTAATTAATCTATGCCAAATGTTTAGTGCTAACAATAATATTAAAATAGTTGCTTTACCATTGAGTATATCTCCAGGATAACCCAATGGAAAATGAACATTAATTTTGATTTCACCATAGAATGAAAATGTTTAGTGTTCTACATTAAAAAAACAAAACAAGGGCTGGGGATTGTGGCTCAGTGGTTAAGAACCCTTGGGTTCAATCTTTGGTACAAAAAAATATATACATATAGATCTAATATAATCTAGAGGGGCTGGAACAGTGGCTCAGCCATTATGGCACTTGCCTAGAATGTATGGGGACACAGTTTGAACCCCAGCAGCACGTATACAAGGAAGTGTTGGAGCAATGAAAGCCACATGAAAAACAAAATAAAATTGATTCTCTCTTTCCTCCCTCTCTCACTGTCCCTCTCTTTAAAAAAAAAAGAGTCTCTAATATCATCTAGGGAATAGAAGATCATGATTTTGATTTAATGTTTGCCCTCATAGAAAAATGATCTGGGGGCTGGAGAGGTGGTTCAGCAGTTAGGGAGTTTGTCTGGCATGAGTCAGTATGCAAGTTTGAACCCCAAAACCACGTACACAATGAAGTGTTTGAGGAAAGAAAGTCACATGAAAAACTAAATAAAAAATGCTTCTCTCTGTCTCTTTCTCACTGTTCCCTCTTTAAAAAAAAGAAAAGAAAAATGATCTGAAGTTTTTTAACAGTAGCATTTTTCTGTCTCATATCATCTTTACATATGTACTTTGTTTAGAGCATAATTTTATATGGTGAAATTAAATATTGTATCTTTTTTTAAGACAGAGAGGGACAGTGAGAGAGAAAGAAAGAATCAATTTTATTTGGCTTTTCAGTGTGCTTTCATTGCTCAGACACTTCACTGTGTATGTGGTGCTGGGGTTTGAACTGTGTCCTTGCACATGCCAGGCAAGCGCATGACTCAGCACTCTGGAGCTGAGTCACCTACTCCAGACACATCCTAAATGCAGAGTCACCTGCTCCAGACACAATATCATTGCATCTTAGTGATTAGTTCTTGATCAGCTATTAAACATAGGTCACATCATCAGTGGTTTGATTTACATATGCTGTTTTCAAATAGTAAACATCACAGACAGCCTGATTTCCCTTTGATCCTTTTAATAAAAATTGCTGATTATTCTTAGGATTTATTCAGAGACACCATTTTTAGTTTATGCTTTTTAAGCATTTTATTGTATAATAATGAATTATAGTTGTATTAATTTCTATAACAAATTGATATTAAGATTTCTGAATATTATGTGGAGTAGTAAATCAAGATAATTAATTTATCTATCACATCAAATAATTTTTTTTGTAATAATAAGAGTGGAGATTCACTGTCAGTGATTTTTAAATATTTATTACTTATTAGCTATTTTCACCCTACTGTGCAATAGATCTCAAAAACACTTTCAAATTTATTCTCCTATCTCCCTGAGGTTTTGTACTCATTTATTTTTATCTCTCCATTTCCTTCACCACTGTAGGATTTGGTCATTGCCATTCCACTCTCTGCTTTCTTTCTTTCTTTTTTCTTTTTAAAATAAAGTACAGTGAGGAAGAGAGAAGAGACATAGAGAATCAATTTTTATTGAGTTTCTAATAAGACTTTCGTTGCTCTGACACTTAATTGTGCATGTGGTGCTGGGGCTCGAACCCGTGTACCCCCCCATGCCAGGCAAGCACTATAACCACTGAGCCACTGCTCCAGCCCCCACTCTCTACTTTCTTGAGTTCAATTATTTTTGATTGCACATAATACTTATTTTCTAGGCTACATTAATTCAATCTACCCATTTTGTAACAAATGACAGAATTTCTTTAAGTTTAAGCTAAATAGTAGTTTGTTGTATACAAACACCACTTTTTTTAATTTTTTTTATTTTTTTTACTCCCTTGGACTATTGATAGAAGCTTAGGGTGATTGCTTAACATGACTGATGTGAATAGTGCTGCCATACACATTGGAGGGTGTTCAGATATTACTTCAATGTATTGATTTCAAATGTTTCTGATAAATATCCAGAAGTGGAATAGCAGGACTATATGATTATTCTATTTTGTTCTTTGAGGAACCAGAGATGTTATTTTTTATTTATTTATTTTTTTAAAGATAGAGATGGTCAGTGAGGGGGAAAGAGAGAGAGAGAAAGAGAGAGAGAGAGAGAGAGAGAGAATCAATTTTATTAGTTTCTCACATGGCCTTTGTTGCTTCAACACTTCATTGAGTCCGTGGTGCTGGGTTGGAACCCAATCCCTGCACATGCCAGGTAAGCATGTAATTGCTGAGTCACCACTCTAACCCTGGGATGTTACTTTTATAAGCAAAATGTAGATGAGAACAGAAGAATTTTATTTAGAAAGGCTTTATCCAAATACACACACCTATAAAAGCATTTTAGTTTGACTTGGATTCTATTTATTGCAATTTTTATACTTTGTGAAAAATTTGGAGAAAGGTGAGAAAGGTAAGCACACATGTAAAATGAATTCATTTATTTTTGGGTAGGATTTTCTTTCTCTTGCATTCAAGAAGTTTTAATTAATAAAATCTGATTATGGGGTTTATTCCTGGCTGATTGAGATATATAGCCCTAAATGGGAGAAATGTGGAATATTAGCTAAATTATGCAGCCAACCACATCTACGAAGGTGGAAATACATTAAACAGCCCCTTATCTAATATGATTAAGGTAAACAAACAACTAGTAACCAGACAGACAAATTAACCTAATCATAAAAATTAAATTTATATTTAGGTTTTTTAAATTATTTTTTTATTTATCTTTTGAACATAGTCTTACATATTGGAGGGACTTGTTACGTATTCATGCATATATGGATATCGACAAAGTAAGTTAAGGCTGATCATAGTCCAGGATCTCCCCTCTTCAACCACTCCCTGCTCCCATGTCTCCTCTGCTTTACCCCCATGTTAAAGATAGAAGTAAGCATATACATGTGTATTAATTTTTAAAATTTTTCTGGTCCTCTTTGCCCACCTGTGTACAGTTGGGCTTTCATGGGAGTCGAGGGTTCCTAGCTGCATTGATAATCCCCCTAATCCCTCCCTTCCCTCCCTGATCCCCTCTCTTTTCTCCTTGGCTTCATAGTTACGGTTCCTCCTGCTTATGCAAAAATTCACCTATGTTGAGTTCATTTTTGAGCTTAGTTAGCTTTCAATCTCTTTTAGGATTTAGTCTAGCTTCCATATATGAGAGAAAACATTTGACCTTTAAGTCTCTGAGTTTAGGATATTTCACTCAGTATAATTTTTTCATCTCCATCAATTTGGCTGGAAATGCCATGATATCATTCTCTCTAAGAGCAGGGTAGAAATCCATTGTATATATGTACCACATTTTTTAGTTTTAATTGACATATAACACATATAAATACTTATGGAGTATGATGTGATAATTCAATTCACATATAAAGATGTAATTATCAAACCAGATTAGTTTTTTCATGTTCTTAATATTTACCATTTCTTTGTGCTTATAAGCACCTAATGTTTTATAAAATGTATAAGTTCTTGTGAGCTATCAGAATTCATGTTATTTCAATAAGCAACATAAGTCAGAGAATGTGAAATTACCTTTTCCTACCAATCTTTGAATTCAATAGCAAGTGATTTTTATTAAGTATGAAGTTCCATTATTTTTCTTTCAAAGACACCTTTATACATAAAGATACTTAAAGGTTTATTTTGTTTCTTTTTAAGAGTGACAGCTTCAAGATACTTAGAAAATAATCTAAAGTGTATATTCTTGTTGATTTGAAAATTTAGTCTCTTCACCTTACTTGTTCTTCAGAATATGTTTTAGAACTAATTTTTATAAAGTTATTTTCAAACTTTCCACTTGTTTTTCTTGAGGAGAAAAATAATCCTGAGGACTCTTTACTTGTTTCCTTTTGTACTTATATTTAATCGGTTGAGATAAAGTTTGTATGGCCAGTATGTGTATCTATTGTCATCTTCACAACTGTCTCTCAATTAGCCTACAACTCAACAGTCATGAAGTGTCATGAAGTGGTCAACTGAATAGTAGACACAAAATGTGGGTGAGAATGTGCACCATAGAGGGGATTGAAATGTTGGTTATTAAGACCATCAGTTAAGGACCCAATTATATGCACTGAGCAGCTATGTAAGATTTTAGATTAGTAAATGAGATTTCTAACTATTTTTTCCTATAATTGTTTTAGTTGTTTAGACTTTATACTGATTTCATATGAATTTTAATATTGTCTTTTCTATTACTGCAAATAATTCCTCTGGTGTTTTAAAGGAAATTACACTGAATCTGTATCATTTGAGCAGAATGGAAACTTTAAAAATTACTTCTTCCAATCTATGAGCATGGAATATCTCCATTTGTGTCTTCTTCAAATTTTTCATTTGCTTTAAAGTAAATTTATTTTTAACTGATACATAAAATATAAAATTTTTATGTGTTAATGGGATACCCTAAGATGTCTCAAAATGTGTTTGCATTGTATAATATTAAAGTTAGGTTAAGCATATCTATCTCCTTGTATATTAGTTCTTTTGATAAAAACAAGCTAGCTTTTTGAGACACATAATATATTGTATTATCTGCAGTCACTTTAACATGAATATGCCACTAAAATTTATTTTTATCTAAATGTAAGATAGTACCCACTTATCAACATTTCACTTCTCCTCTCTTACCTTTACTTTCCTCTGTCTAGTAAGTACCATTCTGTTCTCTATTGGAAAAAACATCAATTATTTTAGATTCCACATATGAATGAAATCTTACTGAGCCTGACCTATTTCACTTAACATAACAATCTCTAATTTAATCCAATAAATCCCAGATAGCAGAATTCCATTCTGCTTTTTATGACTGACTAATATTCCACTGTCTGTTAGTACCATGTTTTCCTTGGACATTCTTCAGTGATGGACCCTTAGGTTGATTCCATATGACTACAGTTGTGAAGAGTGTTGTGATGAATATGTCAGGGTAGATCTTTCTTAGACTTACTGATTTTATTTTCCTTAGATATATAGGCAGTACTCGAGATTGCTGGATCATATGCTAGATCTATTTTTAGTATTTTGAGGAACCTACGTGCTGTTTTCCATATTACTGTACCAATTTATGCTACTACTTTACTGGGATTCAATTTTCTTGGCATTCTTGCCAACCCTTGCTGTCCTTTGTAAAGGTTTTTGATAACAGCCATTCTGACTGTGGTCAGGTGATATCTCAGTGCCTCGATGATTAGTCATGTTGAACATTTCTCAGCTTAGCTTTTGGCCATCTCAATATTTTATATCTTTTGGTAGAAAAGAGCTTTCATAGCCTTGATTGAATTTACTCCTAGGTATTTATATTTTTTGATACTGCAGAAAATGTTTGCTGTCTTTATTTCTTTCTTGGTTCATTTATTAGTGTATAAAATGCTACGGATATTTTATTTTGAAATTTGTTTCATTTTACTAACGTTGTATCTATAAGATTATATTAATTACTAAATGTATGAAAGAAAATTTATTACACAAATCCTGATGCTAGAACAATCTGTTACCTTACAATCAGGAATTTGCAGATATATTATACATGTAGTAAGATTCCACTCAATATTAATACAATTCTGTGAGCCCATCTCAGCCTTGGGAATGAATGAAGGGAAAGGGTAGCGGGTTACTTGATGGGAGCACAGACTGAATTAGAAATGGTCATAGAGTAAGAGGGAGGTGTAGGGAGGTCCTAGCTAAAGACAGGCAGAACCAGAGGGTTTACCATGCAAAGCCATAAGACATAAATTGAGTAAATATATGCTTTCAATGTGTAATCAACATTCGGGACCAATTTAATAATATGTATTATCAAAATATTGTACTAAAATAATGTAAAATGACATCTAACACATATTCACTGATTTTCATAAAATATTCTATTACAGGAAATACTAATTCATTTGAAATATATTTTAATATTCCCTAATGAACTCAACTTGTTGAAAAATATCTCAAAGAAGGGACCCAATTGCCACTATTTTAATGGACAAATGTGTTGTTCCATTTTCTTATATTTAGTGGCAAGGTAATTTATTGGTTAAAAGCAAAAGTCATGACAAACCAAAGTAATAGAATTATGTTAATTTTACATAGGTATTTTTCCATTATCCTGTAGAATCAGCATCATCCCTACAATCCAAATAGAGTATGAATAGTTGGGACACTAATTTATTGGAACAATTTCTTGAGATCATTTTTTCTTGAAGTATTTAAATAGGAAAATTGTCTTAGTTCACAGCATACTTATTCTTCCTTTTTGAGAAGTCACTTTCAGATAGATGGTAGTCATTTTTTAAAGTTATGAAATACCATTTACTTTTAAAAATCCTTCCTTTAATAAAATGTAACTAAAAAAAAAACCAGCTAATGTAAACCATAGCAGTATGCTTTAAATAGTGCATTATTACTGCAATATGACATGGTTACTCACAGAGTGACACTTGTAACATTTTGTTTTTACTCTCCTGTCTTGCCCTTCTCTGTTTATAGGCACAAGTCTGATTTCATGGGTTTTACTTAGTACTAGGTTGCTCAGAACAAACCTTTGTTAAAATATAAATTATATAACCGCCCACTTGGGGACTTAATTAAAAGAAATAATACTTCATCATAAAACTTTTCAGAAACTGTTAACAGAAAAAAAGAACATGAAAATAAATTTTTTCCTTGATATTTATAACCACAGAAGCAGAAAGTAAAATGCTTTCTTTCATTGTTAAAACTCCAAGAAATGAGGGTTGAAAATAAAACATGCTGAGAAAGGCAGTTTCATGAGCAGAATTTCAACCCCCTGCTCTGGCACATAAAAATGATCCTTGGGCTTGGAACATTCTTTACCAGTTGACAAGGAGCCCACACTGCCTGTGTGGCTTTTCATCTTGTGGCTCTTCCCTTGACTCAGACTCATTGAAACTTCAAAAGTTGTTCTGGTTTAGGCATGTATGCCAATGATGGTCTTACACACATCCCAACTTTCACAAGAGTGTCTTAGACTCTACAGAGCAAAGGCAGGGCCTTTCAACTGTGGCAGGAGAGGGGCCATGTGGGTGAATTCCTGACTCTACGGAGATTAGCAGGTAGATGGGACACTGGTTATGGGACACCTAAGGATGTTGTTGAAGTTGACCTTGCTCCATCTCGTGTATGTGAGTAAAGGCATTTTTCCTCTAGTCCTTGACTATGTTGCTTTCCTTGACAACTCCAGGCAGAGGTGTATGGATTTCCATTTCTATTGGTTGAGACGGTGGCAATGGTTTAGTTTTCCCTGTGGAGTGGGGAGCTGATATAGTAACCAGTACAATGTGTTTGGATTTAAAAAAAAAAAAACTCTGCTCATTTACGTTGTTTAATCTAACTGGATTATTTCTTCAGAATTTAGTGGGTGCATGATTTGAACACTAGTCTCTAACTAGAGGTAGTTGGACACATTAAAGAAATGTAGCAAAGATGTTTCTGTATGCAAATTAGATTAATTGCATGATGATTGAAAATTAATTGAAATTATTTTTAACATCTGCATACATGTTAAGATATTGGATTTAATGTGAAATAAGTATTATTTGTCTAAGAAAAGTTATAGTCAAGGTACTAATAAATAATTTCCACATATAAGTCTTCATTTCATACTAAGGTTTTGAAGTTTGAAGTGAATTTTAGAGTTACAAGAGGTCACCTTTTAAATGTTTATAGTCACCTGTTACTACTAGTGACTTTTGGGAGGCATTGGAAGTGCAGTATACGTCAGTGTACAAATCTAGCCAAATATTTTATTCCACACAAATTACTTCTACAGCCATATAAATTTGGTTTCTTTGTAGGTACTTTTTGTCTGAAGATAAACTTTTTTTTTTCTAGTGGCAATCAATACTAATTTATTTGAGGAGCCAGCTATAGAAACTAATCTGTCCAGGTTTGGTGGGGCAGGTCTATAATCCCAGTTACTCAGGAGACTAAGGCAGGAGGATCCCAAGTTCAAAGACAGCTGACGCAACTTAGAAATCCTGCCTCAAAATAAAATAAAAAGGACTTGCAATGTAAGTCAACGATAGAGCATTTGCATAGCAAGCATGGAGTTCCGGGTTCAGTCCCAAAACCACACACACGTGCACACACATACACACACAGAGACATAGAGACACAAAAAAAAGAAGAAAGAAGAAGAAATAAAAACTAATGTGTTTTTCATCAATTGAAAACAAATTAGATATTATAATCAGTCTATGGAATCAAATCTCTGAATTGATTAAATCATATTTATAGGGCTATTGTTTCTCATGAATAATGATTCAAATATAATTTGTTTAGGGGCTGGAACAGTGGTGGCTCAGTGTTATAGCACTTGCCTGGCATGTGAGAGGTTGCAGGCTCAAACTCCAGCCCAATGTACACAACAAAAAGTGGAGCAATAAAATCATGTGGAAAACTAAATACAATTGATTCCATTTTTCTTTCTCCACCTTACTGTCCTTTTCTCTCTCTCTCTCTCTCTCTATATATATATATATATATATAATTTATTCAGTACATAAAATACTTTATATTAACAAAGTATTTTATAATATAGACTCATGGCATGATGTATTTCATTCTACACTATTATATTTACTTGATGATTTCATTTTATTCTTTATTTTGCTGTATGTTTTCCAATGCTTATTCTGTAACACTTATTTATCACAATTTTCAAACGAATTAATTTTTACAAAATAAAAACTTCGAGATTATATGTCAAACTGCTCTCTTTGGGGTAGAGAATCCGAAAGAGCTAAAATATTATCATTGCATAAATACTGATGGTAATAATGTCATAGGCCTTTCTAACAATGTCCAGACCACACTTAATTTGGTGTATATGCTTTGCAAGGAAGGATGAGTTTCTGATTGACAAAGCTATGTTTCTCAATTTATTTATCTGTGCTGTGAAAATCCTGAACTTTTACAATCAAGGGCCACACCAAACCTCCCCTTATAATACACAGTGTTGGAGATAAGGGCAACCAACTTAGAAAAGATTGTTAGGCAGAGAAAGTAGATTAGAAGTTGCAAGTGCAGATGGAAAAGCCCACAATTAAGCCCAGAGATTTACAGCCTGGGAACTTTTCCAGAGAGAACAAAAAATGTTGCTGCAATGAAATCAATGAAGATGTAACATCATAAACATGAAATCACAGATTTTGGCATGTTGCTCAGAAGTTCACAGGTACTGTACACAGTCAGTATGTTACATACAGATAGAGAGGTTTGCAATATATGCCCACTATACGCTACTTATGCTTTTGTGTGGGTTACATGAATTATTGTAAATGACTGAGATTGACTAGTATTAATAAAAGGCAACATTTTTCCTTGTTTTTAAGGCTAAGATGTATTTAACAGGTACTAAACGATAGGATGCATATAATAGGTACTTAGTAACATTTATGTGCACTTGTTTCTTTGATAAAACTCAACATGAAAACCAATAAAACTTAAAATATATACATATGAAATATTAAAAGTATTAGCATATATAAAATTATGCAAAAGACATATATAAAAATAATTTAAATACGAATTTTAGTATTTTTGGTTAAAAATAGCTATGTGATTCTAGTCTGAAAATCTTAGACATATTTATGGAATTAATGCAAAATTCTGATTCAATACTTTTTTTTTTTTTAAGAGAAAAGGTCAGTGAGAGAGAGACAGAGACAGCAAGAATCAATTTTCTTTGAGTTTTTCTCATGGCTTTCGTTGCTCTGACACTTAATTGTGTACGTGGGTTTTGTGTTGGGGTTTTGAACCTGTGTACTTGCTCATGCCGGGCAAGTGCCACAAAGACTGATCCACCACTCCAGCCTCGATTCAACACTTTTTTAAAAAACCTGGAAAAACGAAGGTAAAGAGGGAAAAAATTCACATTTGTCAGAACAATTTAAAATAGTTTAGATATAAGGATTGCTGTTCTTTCTACTAATTAAGTTCTAATCTACAATTTCAAAGACTTGCTCTCAGGATCTACAAATTCCTTTCCTCTCTGCCAAGAGGAAAGCACCTTTTTGTCGCATTCTGACCACTGCTAACAAATAGAATTTTCCCATGTTTCTTTATTTTTTTTTACTATCCTCAAATTCAAGACCTTCCCATGTTAAAAAAAAAAAAGAAAGAAAGAAAGAAAAGAAATTCAAATCACATCAAGGTGGAATGTGCAGGAAAAAAGGAAAAAAGCAAAGTGATCTCACTTCAACTATAAGAACTTCTACAATCTGAGCTAAAATTATTCAGGATTAATATGGAAAAGAAGAGACGTTATAGGTGATTCTGAAAAATATAAATACAAGGAATAAAGAGCTAACTTTGCAATATGAATTTCAATATAAAGGTTCTATACTGAGAGAAGTTAGATTGTTTTTGAGTTTTTAGTTTAACGCTTTTGGTGTTATAACTCCTATTATGAGGCTTAACAATATTTTGTGAAAGTATATTACTAAATGACTAGTAGCAAAATTAAAGAGCAGGAATAAAAACTTCACGAAAGTGAACATCAGGAATCAAAAAGTTGATTTGTCTATCTAAGAAAAATTTGTCCATTTGGAGTAAATATATAGTCATATTATGACATTTATAATTTGCTATTACATTACAAAAACAAAAGTCCTCGAGGTGTGGGCTCAAAGTACGCTCTCATTTCAAGAAATAAAAACTGATACTTTAAATTTGATGACATTTCATCAAAAATGAAAGTAGAACAAGAGCACCACACAGAAGTTTTCCTTTGATGTGGAAGCAAGAACGGGTCCTACAAAAAGTCTAATTTCTTCCATTAATTTGATATTGTTTTGTGTTCCAAATATTACCAGTTTCATGCATGACCCTTTAGTTTTCTAACTTTAAATCCAAAAAAATTCAATAGAACATGTAGATTAAAAACAGTGAAATGATGTTGAAGTTTGCAAATAATAGCTTGAAAGAATATGTCATATATTTATCAAACATAGAAATAAAAATCATTACAGAGACTAATATTAGGAACTTTTAGCTTTCCTTTGTAAATGGAATCATATGATTAAATGCAAATTGTGAGGAAACTTTCTTTTTAATTTTTTTAGAATATATTACAACTCTTCCCTTTAGTTTATGAGAGAAATTAGAGAATATGAAATATTTATGACCCTAAGAGCAAAGATAAGTCTATATTTTTAACAAATTAGACTGAACAAAGGTCAAAAGTGAAATTAAACACCGGCACACTCTTTCTTTGAGTTTAAAGAGCATCTCTCATGGGCTTCCCACCACTCAGTGGAGGCAGACTTAAGGATTGCCTGGATGTAGGAAATGCTGCCTTGCCCAACTAAAGTGGAACTGTTCATGACGGTAAAAACTGTGAAATGAGTCACATATTTGTAAGAAATCTGAAAGCCTATTTGAAAGATAAAAAAATTAATCATCTCAAATTATATTTGCAACTTATTTCATCGGATCTGAGAATGCAGTAAAGTCCCTAAAATTGAGACGTCCTGAAATTCCTTTTGGTGTAAGTCAAGAAACTACCAGAACTAAATTGAGATCCCCTTCTGCCTTCTTGGGAACCTCTTCCCACCCATATCTGGTGACCTTTAGACAGCTTCTGTTGTACGTAGAAATCTTAATCATTCTTTTAGCTGGTCAACCCCCTAAAGACTCCAATTCATCATATTATATTTTCAATTGAATGTGTTTGTTCATTGATAACCTTTAATTGTATTAATGTAAATACACATTTACATTAATCTGCCCACAATTTATTTTTATCCTTTCAATGAAAAGCATATCAATTGTACACTTTTATGCTCTCCCAGAAGCTACTTCATCTCTAAATGTAAATTATCATCCACCAAAAATGATGAGATGCTCTTTGAAAAATTCACTGAATGGGATGATACCATTTTCAAAGAAACCCAGAGGTTGAGTAACTCTGACAAACATCCTTCCTGTCAATTACCACTTAAAACCCTGAAGCTTTGCTTTTCTCTAAATAAAACATTTAAAACAATTGTGGTGAAAACCTTCAGTTATTCATATTACATAAAATATTATTTTCATGCTCTACTCCTAAGAGATTATTGTTTCTAGTTTATTTACCAGGCACTGAATTTTGGTAATATTGAAATTAAAATAATTCACTAACCCCTGTAGTCAGAATTCTGGTTTCTAAGTGTTTCTGGTTGACAAAACCTTTGTGGTAATCATAGTGACATGCCTTTCTATGAGACCAAAGCAAAATAACCTGGAATTAAAAGGAAGCATATGAAAAGTAGATGACGTGAATATACATATTCTTTTACAAAGCTATGAAAAATGTTATATAATATTTAATTACATATTAAATAATATTAACTATGTAATTAAAGTGAATGCTACATCAGCTTTTTAAATTCAATTGTAATCTAAGGAACTTGTTACCTATGTGAAAGATTTAAAGTCATAAAATGATTCTAGAAGCTTAGAAAACAACATAAAGTAAATGTGTTATTATGGTTTGAACCTGGAATGTTGCCCTAAAGCTCATGTATTGAAGATTTGGTTCCCAGTCCAGGAATGTCCAGAAATGAGGATTTTTTTCTTTTTAGAGAGAGGGACCATGAGAGAGAGAATCAATTTTATTTAGTTTTTCATGTGGCTTTTATTGCTCCAACACTTCTTGTGTATGTGGTGTTGGGGTTCAAACCTGCATCCACACGCATGCCAGGCAAGTGCCATAACCACTGAGCCAGCACTCCAGCCCCCAGAAATGAGGATTTTGAAGTGATTGAATCATGAGGGCTGTAATCCATTTAATGAATTAATAATTGGACTGGACTACTGAAAGAGGTGTATATTGTAGGCAGGAGAGCCTGGAGTTAGCAGGTCACTAGAGGAATACCTTTGGAGCACTGTATGTTGTCTGTTGCGCTATTCTCTCTCTCTGCTTCCTGGCTGCACTGTGCTGACCATCTTTCTTCTGCTGCACCTTCCGCCATAATATTCTGCTTCACCTCATACCCAGAGCAATGAAGCCAGGCAATCATGGTGTCTCAGTCAGCTTTTTTGCTGTTGAGACCAAAAGACCTGAGAAAAGCAACAGAGAGGAGGAAAAGTTTATTTGGGGGCTCACATTTTCAGAGGTCTTTGTGCATAGAAGGCTGCCTCCCTTCCCTGGGTTTTGAGATGTGGCTGAACATCCTGGCATAAAATAGGAAGAGTCTCAGGGCATGATCAGGCTGCTGAGGAAGACTAAGCTCAACTCCCCAAATGTATACCCCAAAGGCACGCCCCCAATGATCCCATCCTCCAGTAACACTACTAATTTTGGGCTCATAGTTTCACAGGTTCATTCCATGGTCATCCAACTCCTTTGCTCTGGACCCTAGATGAGGCAGAAAATCACGTTGGAAGGGTGTGGTGGAGGAAGGCTATGGGCTCAGGGTAACCTGGAAGCACAGAAAGAGAAGAATGGAGAGGGAGAGGGAGAGACAGACACAGGGACAGATAAAGGGAGCACATGAGGTGGTTGGAACAAGATATTGAATCTCCAAGGCACGCCAGCTGCACCCTGCCTGCCTACAGTTACCATCTGACAATCCATTCAATTTGTTAATACATCAATGGATTAATGCAGTGATTAGGTTACAACTCTTATCATTTAATCCTTTACCTCTGAAAATGCTTTCATTTTCACATGAGTTATTTTGGGGAGCATACGTCATATTCAAAATGTAACACATAATTTTTGAATAAAGACCTTCTGACTATATTTAAATCTCAGAAACAGGTGGTAAGAAAGAATAGAATTATTTTTAAAGGACCATTAGTTTTTGAATTTAAAATTTCAGAAATTAAGTTATATTTATGCTTATGATAAAATTTTGAGGAAGGCTTGATATCATCCATTTTGTGAGAAATTATGTATTAGATATTAAATTCCTTTCTTTGAGATTAATTTGACATTACAAAAGCTTAATAAAATACAAGAGAGAATAAATTAATTTTCCTTAATGCTCTCCTCTGGACCATTTATGATAATTTTATCAGTTTTTTGAAATGGAGAGTGTGTATTAAACCCATGATAATACAGAACCGTGCTAAATCACCTACTTAATAAAAGCAAGTACACAGTATTTTAGTAATCCTTTTTTCATTGATAAAGAAATTTATATATTTGATATTTTCTGAAAAATCACAAGCCAATTTGTTTTTCTCCATAAATCTCTTTAATTTCAAATGCTTAATTTAACTACCTCAAATACACCAGCACCTACAGTGAATCAAGATCCATGAATATTACACAAATTTGGAAGCCTTGTAGAATAATTTCGTAACATAAAATTACAAAACCAGCTTTATTTTAGAATGCCACTTTTGGGGGTAGAATCAAAGCCTGAAATAAATTTTTGCTGTTTCAAAACATAATATATGTTCTACTGAATAATACCATTAATATATTATTAATGAGGTTCACATTCATTTGTCCAACCTGTGGATAAGTTGAGAAGATAAGGGCAGCTTGATGAAACATGTTTTATTTCCTCTTCACCTACAAACATGAAGAGCTTCAATACATTTTGAAAACTGAAATATGTAACCCTGTGAAATAAAGTGTTCTGTTGTTCCTCCCTGTTTCCCTGGCACTTTGAACAGTGTTTATGACATAGAAAACACTTTATAGATAATTATAAGTGCTGTTTCATAGCAAAACTGAGATAATTTAAAACAAGACTGGTATTTCATAGAATACATTTGTGTGCTGTGTGTATGAATGTAATACATTTGGAAGAGAGTAGCTGGTCATATCTCTATAAAACACATTCAATAAATCCTCACAGTTGCTGACAGGGAACCTATTCATGAAAATCTTAAGCTTACCCTCAATATGACCCTTAAAATGCTCAATTAGCTCATCCCCCAGGATGACCAGTGGTGCTTCATTCCCATCAGAGTTTCTTTTAAGTGGAAGAATGAAAACTATGATCTAAAGGAAAAAGCAAAACTAAATACTCCAAATTGGATGCACTGATACCAAATATTTTCACCTTATAAAATTAAGTTAAAAAAGAAGCATAAATATTGAAACCAAATAGGATAATGAAAAAAAAAGTTTTGAAGCCATTCAAGGAAAAGAAAACTTCACAAAGGAAGATAAATTCATTGTGGGAGTCTTTTTCAATGTATTGAGTTCACAATAAAATGTCATGTTTTTTATATTTCATTTTTTTATTCAGAAATTTATTTGTTGAACAATCAAACAAGCTTCTAATGAAATAATATAATATATATACATAAATTCTGAAAATTAGATTTACCCCCAAATGCCCCTCCCAATCACCCACCCTTTACCCTCCCCCAACTTTCCAAAACATCTCTACAAATGTCTTAGGTTGTATGACATTATACCTTATCCAGATTTTAAACATGATACTAGACCTTTCCCAATGGCCAGGGTCTAGCTCCAGCCTCCACAGATGAGTGAAGACATTTGACCCTTGGTTCTCTGGGTTATGCTGACTTCACTCAGCATAATTTCTTCCACAGCCATCCATTTACCTTCAAAGGCTACAATATTATTATTTCTAATTGCTGAGTAAAACTCCATGGTATGTATATATATATATATATATATATATATATATATATATATATCCATTCATCCAGAGAGGGACATCTGGGTTGTTTCCACAATTAAGCTATTGTAAATTGAGCTACCACTAACGTAGATATTGCTTTGTTGCTGTAATGTCCTGATTATAAATCCCCTGGGAAAATACCCAGGAGAGGAATAGCAGGATCATATGGTGGACTCATCCCTAGTTTTTTGAGGATTCTCCACACTGCTTTCCAGAGGGGCTGTACCAGTCTGCAGCTCTACCAACAGTGTGTTAATGTGCCTATCTCTCCACAACCCCTGCAGCATCTATCATTGTTTATTTTCTTCATTTTTGCCAAACTGACTGGCATAAGGTGATATCTTAATGTGGTTTTCATTTGCATTTTTCTGATTACTAGGGATTTAGAGCACTTTCTCATGTATTCATTGGGTTGCTCAATATCCTCTGTAGAGAAGTTTCTATTTAGCTCTTTGGCCCATTTATTGATTGGGCTGTTAGTGTTTTTGTAGTTGAGATTTTTGAGGATTTTGTAGATTCTGGATATGAGGCCCCTGTCAGAGGAATCACAGTCCATGATTCTCTCCAATTTGTAGGAAACTTCTTGACTGTTTTGATTGTTTCCTTGGCAGTGCAAAAGCTTTTTAGCTTTATGGCATTCCACTCACTGATTTTTGACTTCACTTCCTTCACGTTAGGAGACATGTTGAGAAAGTCTTTGTCTACTCCCAAATGCTGAAGTTTTGTATCTAATTTGTCTTCCATCAGTTGCAAGGTCGCTGGTTTAATTCCTAGCTCCTTGATCCATTTTGATTTGATTCTCATGCAATGAGAAAGATATGAGTCTAAACTAAATATGTCATGTTAAAATCAGCAGATGGATTTTATTTTAAATGTGATAAAGGGGACTTTTGCCCTGTTGAGAATACCTTTCAGTAATTACAACGGAAAATAACTATAAAATAAGATTGCTTCTATAATAATATTATTTAGGAGACCCCCTCTGGCTTGCCATAATATCTAAGCTAAACTTCAGTTCCTCCCATAGTTTGCAGTCCTTAGCATTTGAACTTGGATACTTTTCTGATTTTGCCTCTTTTCTCCCTACCACTGTGTAAACCTTCAATCCAGAATAACTAACCTCATGCTAAACTGTCTCCCACCAACTTACCCAACTTGTGGAATTCACTTTATTTCATCCAAGCCTCTTTAATGGCACCTATCAGAGAATTCATCTTTTCTGCCCCTTTCTAAGTGGCAACTCAATCCACCTCTATCTCCTTGTTTTTTTTTTTTAATCATAATTACCATCACACACACACACACACACACACACACACACACACATATATACACACGAAGGCAAAAGATTTTCCCATTTAAAAAAAGTTCAATAAGTGGTATTGAATTTTGGATATTTGATGAAGATCTCAAATAGTAATTTCCTTTTGTAAGCATATAAATTTGCACTCGTACTATATAAGTTTAACTTGTCCCAGATTACATGATCTTGAAGAGATGAAGTCACTAGGCAATATTTTATTATAAGATCTTAGCTAAAAAATATTCAATAACTAATAAAATAATTTACAGCAAATAATGAATATAAAGAACATTACCTTCAAAAATATTTCAGAATCATTGGTCAAAGTTTAGGAAAAGGAAAAGGAAACCACGCCATCTCCATTTCTATAAAAGATAGGTAGAATTAGGTAAAATGTCCACCCAGGAAATATTTAAAACATGGAAACTCGAATAAAGCTTAATCAAAATTAATACAGATGTCTAATTTCTAAAGAATAAATAATTTCATAGGACCATTCCCTAGTAAACATTTTTAATCCATTTTAACAATCACTAAAGACTAAAGGGAATCTTAAGAACATAATTGAAGATACATACAAATATAATAATAATTTAAATCCAAAACCAATTATCAGTTCTAAATCTTAATATAAATAGAAGGAAACTCAGTAAGTATTACATCATTCATTTTAAGGAATGAAGTAATTTCAAAGATCCGTGCAGCTTGGTACAGTGGCTCTGAGACTTGCAGCCTCATTATAAAGACACACTTCACATCCTCCTAATATGGAAAGCTAACACAAGTGCCATAATGGCACTAGAACCGCAGGTGTGGTTGCCGAAGTTCAGAGCATTTCTACTTACAAAATATAATTAACTAAAGACTTACAAAGTGGCTAGAATTTATTTATTATTTTTATTATTTCCTCTTTAATTTCAGGGATTGAGCCCAGGGACACTCAAACACTGAGCAACATCCCCAATCCTTTCTATTTCTTATTTTGATACAGGGTCTTGCTAATTTGATTAGGTCCTTGCTATGTTGCTGAGGCTGGCTTTTGAAATTGCAATCCTCCTGGGCTGGAGAGGTGGCTGAGCGGTTACAGCGCTTGCCTTGCATGCGTGAGTAAGCGGGTTCAAACCCCAGCACCACGTACACAATGAAGGGTCCGAGCAACAAAAGCCCATGAAAAACTAAATAAAAATTGATTCTGTCTTTCTCTCTCACTCTCACTGTCCCTCTCTCTTTAAAAAAAAAGAAAGAAAGAAAGAAAGAAATTGTAATCCTCCTACCTCAGCTCCCCAAGCCACTGGGATTACAGATGTGCACCATCATGCTCAGTGGTAGCTAAAATTTAGTTTGGGCTTTGAACGCATGTGTAAGAAAGCATGGATATCCTTGTAATTACATAAACTAAGTATAAACTTTAGAAGAATAGGACGAATGTTTAGCATACTGAACAGACTAATTTGCATAGATGTCCTTAAGTAGAGAAATGCTTACAAAGAATTTTAAAATAACAAAAAGAGGCTAATATATTTATAATTAGTATTACAGACCCTCCAAATATTTTATAATTATATATTATTAGTAATAAGAATCATGCAGAATTTTATATTACATTTTTAATTTTTTTACTTCCTTTAATATAAATTTAAATAGCATCACCAGATGATATTTGAATCATTCAGAATGATGTCCATCCTATTTTAAGATATTTCTGCTCTGTGTCAATTGTGCAGATGAGCAGCAATTGTTGGTTTTTAAATATGAGAATAGTAAGACAAAGTAGAATTTTAGAATGCTAATTCTCCGCAGAATGTAGAATAATATGGGACAGGTGAGATGGATATTGTAAAAACAAATGAAAAGTCTATCACTGTTTTCCCTACTTGATAATAAGGAACAAACCCAAGGATGGTAACGGTCTATCAAAACATTTCTGATCTCTTAGACTATTGATATTAAAACCTCCTAGGTATAGCAATTAGAAGGGATTGAGCAAAAAAAAAAAAAAAAATAAAAGGATGTTGCTTACTCCCTATTTGTCTTTCAACACTATTTCAGTCATTTTTTCGCTGTTGTTACCAAAGGGCCTGACAAGAATCATTTTAGTAGGAAAAGTTTTTTCAGGGGCTCATGTTTTGGAGGGTCTCAATCCAAGGAAGACTGGCCCCATTCCCTGGGTGTGAAATTAGACTGAACATCATGGTGTCAGGCATGGCTCCAGGGCACAGAGAGCTTAATGTGTCACATCAAGAAATTGAGCAAACAGCAGGACTCCATGCTAGATACAAAATATATACCCAAAGGCACGACCCCAGTGACCTGCCTCCAGCCATACCCTCGCAGCCTACATTTGCCAGTTAATTAAGAGGATTAACTCACAGGCTGGGTTAAGGCTTTTATAACCCAATCATCCCACCTCAGCCTTCCTAAATTGTCACACAAGAGTTTTGGGGGACACCTCAGATTTAAACCTTAACAGACAATATTACTATTATGACAGCAAAAATAAAGTATGTTTATAATAATGATTTTAATCATCTGGAAAATATAAATTATGTTTCCAATTGAATGTGATGGAATTCATTCACCATGATTTTAAATTATTTTTGTGACTAACTCTTTAGATATGTCTTTAGAAATTTTTCCTTGGAAAATTCACCATAGCCTAGAACTACATTCTGCCAGCTGCATCATAGAATACATTGTCTCTATATTAAAACCCGGAGTATACAGACATGAGTTGGTTTTTTCAATGAGTTGATCTCTACTAGTTGTAAATTTCTTGCTATGTATTTACCAGATGCAGTGGCACACACCAGAAATCTCAGGTGTTTGGGAAGAAGATTACAAGTTGGAGAAGAGCCTGGGGAACTTAGACTCAGTCTCAAAATTAAAAAAAAAAAAATCTAAAGGGCTAGAGATACAGATCAGTCTCAGTGGTAGAGCACCCTGGGTTCAATTCCTAGTATAAAAAAATTCTTTTTATATTCATAACCACTTTGAAACAGTAAACTATGAACTTTTTGATTCTTCTGTATTTTTCTACAAAATTTCTGAAATATTCAACTTATAGTTTCCAACTTTTTAAAAATGTGTCTATATAAATTAATATTCTTTCTCCACCGAATTTTCTTGTCTAATTGATCAAATCACATGCATACATATGCTTATTAATAAATCTGAAATATTAAAAGATTTTGCTTAAACTTATCTAAGCTTCATAGTGAGGAATTTCACTTGTAAATTTGACAGAATTCTTTATGGTTTTATCTTTTGACTTTGGACAATGTGTGGCTGTTTCCAGCAGATTAGGAAATTCTAAAGAAATCCAACATTTTGCTTAATATTTCTTTTGGCCTTCTATTATGTAAATTTGATTTGCAGAATATAATTTATTTAGGGCTACAGTGAGATTAAAAAAAACTAACTTTATGTATAATTCTTTATAGGAGCAAAAGAAAATAATCCAGGAAACTGCAGTTTAACACACATCACCTTTCACTACATACAAGTCGTAGCACATTCCTTTAAAATTTGTTATTTATGCATTTAAAATTATAGTATAATAACATCTAAATAGTTTTCTCAAAATACATCCATGAGTTTTCTCTAATTCTTAAATTCAGTTATTGAAAGTATGGTATTAAAATAAATTATAAGTAAATTGATAAAATTTAATTGAATAACAGTGCCTTTAAAATCCATGCATTCTCTCCTGTTGCTGCCACTGCTGCTATTCTGAAATAACAGAGCTCTTTCCCAACTTGGGCATAATATAATTGATAAAGTATTTGGGCTAACAGCTCTTGAATGCTTATTTTGTAACTATATTAAATTTTATAAATTAACTTCAATATTGACAGCAAATCTGACAGATATTTGCAATTGCTATCCTTATTCTGTACTTACAGAAGTGGAAAACAAGGCTAAATATTTAGTGGGAAAAGAATATCTCCGTTTCTGAAGTGAAACAACATCTCCTTTTTTGAATAACAATAGCTGTGGAACTAAGATTCAAATCAGGCAACCAATCCAATCCTAGAGCCAATATCTTAACTGTTATGTAACTCTCTCCCTCTGTTGAAATTAAGGTGGAGAGAACGGAGCAAAAATCATTTATTTCACTGAAGAAAATAGGCGTGTGTGTGGCAATTACAAAATGTCTTTGGAAGGTAGAAGGGTTCAGTTTTAACATTCATATATCCCTTTGCCATACTGAGTCGTATGTGAACTTCAAAGATAAGGAATCACTGATACGCACACTTTTTTCCCTTTGGGTTCCCCATGATTCCATGTTTCACTTTACTTAAGCCCCAAATTAATTGGGTTTCTTGTGAAGTCGGAGGTTCCCCTTAGAGTAGATTCCCCCATACTACCTCCCTCTGGTCACCTTGATGTCCTTCCTATTCCCTTCCCCTCTCCCTGCCCACCTTTGTATGTCCCCCAGGAACCTAGGCAAGGTTCCCCATGATCATGTAAGAATTCATACATGTTGAGGTAATTGTTAGCTTAGCCATCTAACATACTGTTTCTGCTTATATTCTAGCTTCCACAAATGAGAGAAAACATTCTGCCCTTGAGTCTCTGAGTTTGGGATACTTCACTTAGCAAAATTTCTTCCATCTCCGTCCATTTGACGATGAACCCCTCCTAGTTGTAACACCATGTTTATGGAATAAAAATTTAAAAAATTAAAAAAAATTAATTCTTCAAGGGGGGGAAGCATAGAATTATATCTGGTGATATCAAAGGTATCAATAATAACAGAGAGTAGCAGATAGGTAGTCTCTTCCATGCCTTTCCTAAACGATTGACCTAACTTACAAAGAGAGGTTACTTCAAGTTGGCATAAAAGTCTAGGGCAGCTAGTCTTCACTGGAGTTAGTTCACAGTGTCCATGAACAACTTGAAAAAGTTATGAATACGGTAGTGACTATGGAAGTTGCCTTAGTACATATGTTGCTATAATATAAGAGAAATCTTTAGCCAAAACTGGTCAAATTCTTCTTGCAATTACAGTATATGCCACATGATACAAAGGGCCTAAAAGGTATAGGCTACTCAAACTAGCTTGATATATTCCTAAAAATGTACATAACTGAAGAGGAAAGTTGATGGGAATACGGATTTGACGTTTGGGACAAATTTTTATGTGTATATCCATTCACCTGAGTAGACACCCATGTCTTTCTTTCATTAGAGTGTGTTAAGTGTCTTTATAACAAGAGCAAGCAAAATGTTATTTCAAATTTGTTTTCTCTCTATTTGGTACCAGGGATTGAATTCAGATGCACTTAACCACTGAATCACACCCCCAGTTCTTTTTATTTTTTATTGTAAAAGAGGATCTTGCAAAATTGCTTAGGGTGTAAGTTGCTAAGGCTGGCCTCAAACTTCCAATCCTCCTGCCCTAGCCTCCTGAGCCACTAGGGTTACAGGCTTGCACCACCATGCATGGCTCAAATTCATTCTTAATTAATAGTTTACCTACATAAACAATTATAAGGTAGAATTGTTTTCTCTTAACACATTAGAAAGGATATTTCACTGAATTAATGGAAAATAGTTTTGGAAGTTATAGACTGTGTATTGTTCCAGAGTTCTTATTTATTTATATATTTTCTGATTGATTTATATACTTGCTTATTTATTTTAAACCATGGAAGCATTTATTTATATTCTAAATGGTAATAAAAACTTAGGAATCTACTTATCTCCCCAGGGAGGATTTTCATTGTTTATTCCAGACAAAGATTTTTTTCATTTTTTCTTCCTTCAGAGGATGTGTCCACCACAGTATAGATGTTCCAGTTTCTTAGCTGTAAACTTTCTTTCCTGTGTTGCATTGCAAATGACATAAGAATCTTGTTCTTTTATTCCACGGGGAATCAGATCATGAGAATTGGTGCCAGGCTTGCTTTGTTAATGTTTTCCTCTGATTCCAAACCTTATTTTTACTGTTAAGATTGACAAATAAATATAACCATAGAGACAACACTTCATTGTAATTCTGTATTATAATTTTAAATTATAAATTCAAGCTTAGCAAAACTTAACTGGCAGTAATCCTTTGAAGCTTGGGTACAAAAATTTTCTTACAGAAATTATATACCTTTATTTCAACTAAGTGTGTTGGGGACTGTATTAGCAATTTCTGGTTCATGGACTGATTTGAATAATAACCTGTTTCCTATCCTCAAGAAAGAATTTTGTTTGCTTGTTTGCTTGTGTTTCCCCTGTGAAATCCTCTCCAAGATAATTACATTTCATGTGTCAGTAGTGTAGTCATATTTCCAGCCTACTGTTCAGTATAAAAAGTTGCTATCTGAACTGCCTAGTTTAATGCAGACTGCATCTGAGCTATAGCTTTGTTAACTTAAATTAGTCTCTCGTATCTGTTTAATTAATAATTAACTTACTTCCATTGCTATAAAATACCTATATTTATTACAATTTATTTATTTTACTTCTGATGACATTCACTCCCCCCCAAATATATCAGCACCCATTTGTTTACAAAACTGAAGAGATGATTCTGTTCCTTAAAAATACCCATTAATTAGTTACCAGTTTCATCTGTTCACTCTGCCCTTGGTCCTAAATAAAGTCTAAAATCCAAAGAATTATGAAGCCTTTACAATTGTTTTGACAATAAATAATGCTGAACTCATTTTCAAGAAACG